>CAUYRT010057760.1:0-21514 GCA_963574885.1 Lepilemur ruficaudatus | reverse complement strand
ACATGTAGCCATGAACTCATTTGGGAGTTAATTTGGGAGGTGCAAATCCTTTAGAACAATGATAGTGTGGAGGTTGGCAATGACCTAGAATATCTGTAACCTTGGTGGCCATACCCCACAGCTCACTCTGGATAGTGTGGGGCTGTGGGTGAGTGGGCAGGGGTGTGTGTGTGTGTGTGTGTGTGTGTGTGTGTGTGTGTGTGTTTGTGTGTGTTGGGGACTAGGTTTTACACAAGTTTACATCTGTTGATTAGTTTCTTTCCTGTAGTGAACTATTCTGGAGTTTATTTGTAAATCGCCAGTTCAGCCAATAGATTCTTTGATTAGCTTTCACCATGGTAACTGTTCTCTTGTTGATGTAGATGGAAAGACCAAAAGGAAGGAAAAGGGTTTTTCACAGTATGCCATTCCCTATTAAATAAAGCAACATTAAAACCACTTCCATCTCTTGGTTTCCTTCTGCCAGGCCCATTCCTAACATTTGTAGGGCAAGCATACACATGGAGGCCTACCTTACTTCTCTTGACTTCTAGCTCTTTCCAGTACCATGAGGAGGTTTGACCAAGGGTGGGCACTCAGCCCATACATCCAAGCTTCATCCGTACCTTATGCCCTTACCACTCCAGCAAAAATTTGCCTCTTGGCCACTCTCAGGCCTATAGGTATGTGCACCAACAGTATGGTCTATTCTCAGGAGGATGGTCCCCAGGATAGGCCCTGGAAGGGGCTTAGGTCATCCAGGAAAGAGGGTCCTATGTCCCTGGTGTGCAGACCATGGTCCCAAGGGGGGATTTGCCAGTCAGGTGGGCCCAACCCCAAGACCCCATTGATTTTTGCCCCATAGGGAGGGGCCCAGCTGGAGGGGGCCTGAGAAGGACTCCCTTATGCATGGGTCTCAGGGCAAGGGCTGGGTGTGAGTTGCATTGCCTCTGCCTTTCCACTTTAGTCTCAGTAACCTCACTCTTTATGCCCTGCAAAATAAAATGAAATAAAATGGATCCCAGTCTTGTCCAAAAAGCTAAATGGATGAGTTATTGTAAACTCATCAGTGTCTATGCATACAAGATCTGAAGGCTTAGTTTTTAGATTCAATACTAGAATGTCATTTGGGGGTCTTATGCAAACGATGTTTCATGACACATTTTGTATAAGAAATCTGTTTTTTCCATTAACATTTAAAGTATAGCATACTGCTACTCAGATGCAAGGAATTCTTTACCATTCAATGGAAGGATCATGTAAGGAAAATTGCAGCTAAAGGACCAAATTAGGAATGTTTTCAATTTCAGCAGTCCAAAGAAGAAACAAAGCATTATATTGACATAGTTGAAACAACGTAAACAGTT
Organism: Lepilemur ruficaudatus; assembly: GCA_963574885.1. NCBI lineage: Eukaryota > Metazoa > Chordata > Mammalia > Primates > Lepilemuridae > Lepilemur > Lepilemur ruficaudatus. Next base: position 20,168 of record CAUYRT010057760.1, on the reverse strand, counting down.
TGAAGCTTTCCAACATTTTTAAACATACCTTTTTTTAACGAAAAAAGGAATTTAATTGCATTGTTATATCTGATAGTATTTCTAATGTCCAAGGGGTTGCTGAAATTTATTCTCCCTCCAAATTTAAGTATGGTTCATGGGCTTCTGTCTTAGTCCATTTTGTGTTGCTGTAACAGAGTATCTGAGATTGGGTACTTTTTAAAGAAAAGAGGTTGTTTAGGTCAAGGTTCTGCAGGCTCAGAAGTTCAAGGGGCATGGCACTGGCATCTTTCTGGCCTCTGGTGAGGGCCATGTGCTGGGTCAAAACATGGCAAAGAAGGTCAAAGGGGAAATGGACATGTGCAAAGAGACAAAACCTAAGGGGTATCTTTTCTGTATAGCAGCACACTCTCTCTGGAGAATGAATCCATTGCCTGGAGAGCAGGAACTCACTCTCCTGGAGGACATTCTTCTATTCATGAAGGATCCGCCCCCATGACCCAAACACCTCCCACTAGACTCCACCTCCGAACATTGCCACATTGGGGATCAGATTTCAGCATAGTTTTGTAGGAGACAAAGCACATCCAAACCACACCAGCTTCTAAAATAAGATTAATTGGGAAGTCAGTGTAGTATGTTGCCACTGTTGTGCTAATGTTACACAGGTTTTTAACAGTGAGAACTTGGACTTTGTTGTGAAAGTCTTAGTCTTTAATGTCTTTGTCAATTGTCAGTTGTTTTTCTGTGGGGGGAGCTCATGTTTTTAATGACCCTTATTTTGATCTTTAAAAAAAAGTTCATTTATTCTGTCATCTTCATCTGACAGACAGTGGTTAATGTTGTTTATTGTGTAAATGGGACACCTTACTATCTAAAAGAAAAATATTTTAGAAAGCATGCTAATACTGGCTTTGAAAGGCAAAAAGGAAAATTAAGCAAGTAACTTGAGATGAGTCCTTGTCAGTCTGCTTTTTCCATTATTTCAAGAGATGAGAGTATTACAAGAACACATTTTCAGGCTCACTTTACTTATTTAGAAAATGACATTAATACCTGTGACAGGTTGTTAGGATGTAATGAATAAATGTATGTACAACACCTGGCCCACAGTGGCCTTCAGTGTTAGCTGCCTTCAGTGTTAGCACTGAGCTGACTCAAAGAAAACTGGACAGGGACTAATTTTGCACAATTTTGAATCTCAAAAAAAATTGCTTTTCATTACTTTTTATTATACCACTGACTTCTCTTCCCTGGCACCCTTGCCAGTGAGATAAAACAGGGAACTGAGCCAGGACAAGTAAGTTACCATGTGGAGTTCTGCTTTTCCATACAGGCTGACCTGGAGCTGTGTGTTTGAAAGGCTCGTTGTCAGATTCTATGCAGAGGTCTCTGAGGTGCTCTTTTCTGGAGTTTGAACCCCATTGTCAGAATATGCAGTGCATTTGCTTCTCCAAAATGATTCCACACACAAAAATCATCTCCCAATAAAACTGGTCTATGCTTCACCTACGTTTACTAGGGTCATTCTGTTTGTTTTGTCTCGTCTCCATTTGGGTAGAAAAGTGAGTGTGTAGCAGATTTGTTTAAAAGGGTCATCAACTGCACGCAGCTCTCATACAAAAACAGACCCTTGAAAATTAAGCTAGGTGATGATAGAGTGAAGTATTTTGTTTGTGTTTTTTGGCCCAGTGTTCATTTCTCATTATGCCTCAGCCTCCTTTACTTTAAGCCCTTATTGTGATCCAGGGGCCTGTGCTTATGTTCATGGCTGTTTTCCAGAGCAGTGCTAGGCTGCTTAAGTTTTGATGCTCCCATCTCAACAATGACTAGGTTCCTAAGGTTTCCTCACCTTCTTCCCCAAAAGATTCTGGCACCATTTGAATTCTCTAGCAGCACCCCAAAAATGCTCACTCATAGAGTCAAAGGAGGTCAGTCATCCATCAAAGAAACATGGATAGAATTAATAGGAAGGGGAAAAGATGTCCAAGTGAGCCAAGTCAGCATAACACCCATGCTCCCTGGTTGAACTAATTTGCCATATGGCCAGGTGAATGGCTTCTGCCTGTGGCTTCTTCAACACTGCAAGCTACTAAATAGAATAAAGCTTGCTGAAATAAGAGAACTTTTAAGAAGTCAAGTTTTGTGCACTGCGCAACCACTTCCCCCATCTACTAGGGGTGTAGTGACACAGACATTCCTTTGACAAGGAGAGGATGGTGAGGAATATTTTCCTTCCCTTCCTCAGAGCCTGCCTGCCTGGTTTAGGACACCGCCTTCCTGTGTCTTCTCCTTTCCAAACTTTTACAGTTGACCCCAAACATGTGGTAGGGTCCCTTGATGTTACTCAGAGCTGTGCAGGGTAAATGATGACATGTTTATTATTTTCCCATTTTTACATTCAAATATTATTAATAAAATTAATTTTCTACAAAAAGAAGACAAGTTATATATAGAGAGACATATATACATTTATGTCTATATACATATGCATACACACCCACGCTCACACACACTCTTATACAAACTTAAAGAATTCTAGTTTAGGGTAGGCATAACCTTTTGACAGTTTAAAGGGAGAAATTAGAATCTATGAAGTGATACTGTGGAAACCCAACTGAGCCTTTCCTGAAAATACCACAAAAATTCCTTAGAATTTGAAAAGATGACAAATACTGATTTATGTAGACCTCAGGATTTCATTGCTAGGGCACTGCCATTTATTACTTCCATTAGCAGGAATGGTTCCTTTTAACATCAGATTGGGTGTTTACAGGGATGACAATTAGGGATAGTGAAATAGTTCCAGTGAAATAAGAACCAGACTGTCATGGAGAATGAACCTAGTCAGTCCCAGAATATCCCTCTCTTGCCTTCCTCCTCTTCGCTTCCTTTCTCCATTTTGTTTCTCCCTTCACTGCTTTTCTAGACTTTGTTTCCTTGTCAGTGAAGGCTGAGCAGAAATTGAACAACACAATGCATACAAATTCTGCATCAGATAAGACATTCAAATCCTGAAATACCATAGTAGGATCTAATTTTAAATGTTTCCTCCCAGGGTAAGTGAAACATTCCTTGCAGTCTTACAAAATATGTCCTCTGATATTCCAAGCCAGAAGAAATTCATTTTAAGAAGTTGGAATGTTGTCTTTATATGTGACAGGATAATAGCATTTCATTCCTTCCATCCTCTCTCTGTCCTTCCCCTCCCCTCCCCTCCCCTCGCCTCCGTTGCACTCCACTCTCTTTCTTTGCTTTGTTTTTCAATCAGAAAGATGATTTCTAAAGAAAATATCAACAGTGTACATCCCCCAAAATTCCAAGTGCTTCACATATACTTACTGGTTTTATTCATTTAAATGTTTTTTCAACAGAACATTTTTCAGGAGCTGTGCAAGGTACTAAAACATGAGATATGTAAGTCGCAGTGGTGAACATAAAGTTGTTCACTCTAGATGGGAGAGAGGCAGGTACTCGGCTGTAAGTGGCAGAGGTGTTAAAAGAAAGATAAATGATCTCAGTAACTCTGAGATGACATCACCCCCATTTAGAATTAATGAAACAGAGTCTGTGATACATGTTCTCTCAATCTTTTCCTCCGTGTGTGTATAATTTTTTTTGTCAATACACAGATGGTAATGTACTGGGACATGTTTTTCCTCCTGACATTTTCAAGAACAGTGTATCTTTTTATTCTATTAATTATTGTTCTACATCTGTTTTGATCCATTCTCCATATTCAAGGTAATGTAGATAACTAATCCCTAATTGCTGGACATTTAGGATTTATCTGGTTTTTCATCTGTGTGTTCATAAGATGACTTTTGGAGTTCCTTAGAACATGTTCTTGGAAATGGAATTGCTATATCAAAAATATGGAAATTCTGAAGCTATTGATAATCTTATTTTTCAACTACTCCAAAATAAGTATTACTTTCTTAGAAAGAATTATTTATTTATTTAAATGAATATATTTCTGCAGATTAACTATCCAGTTAGGTGTGCTATATATTTTTTCCTGAAAACCCTCCAAGACTCCTAGGCTCTCTGAACTCTTCCTTCTTTGGTCTGTTATAATCCTCCTGTAGTCTGTTTATCTCATTTGTTAATGAACTATCTTTTAAGTTATCTTTGAGGATTAGGGTCCTATTTCTTTCAGTAGATTTTAAACTACTCAGAGCCAGAGACATTGCTCTGGGTTATTTTCTGTACACAGCTAGCAGAGCATCGTACACATCAAAGGAATGTGATATATTTTAATCAGTAGTCAATATGTTCTTTCTTTATTTACCCGGAGTTCAGGGAAGGGCATGGCCAAGTTGATGGTAATCATATGTCTTCAAATACTATGTTGACCATCATCTTTCTCACTTTGCTGTGTAAGGAAGGGAGATTGGCTCACTGAGACAGCACTGTAGTTGTCTACATCAGAAAAACCAATGTATTTAGATTTTAAACTGTCTAGCACTTAGTAGGCATTCAGTAAATAGAAACTTTTTTTTTAATGGACTCAAAACTGCTATCTTTCTCTTAGTGTATGATGCAAGGCACTTTTTCTTGTCTCTGAAAAGTGGATTGGGTTCATTCATAACAGACTCTTTCTGGATTGAGAACAGTGAGTTACTAACTCTCTTTGGTCATTGGCATTCAAGTATTGGAGACAAAAGCAGAACTGGTTGTATAAACACTGGCTAATGTGTTTGACATAGTTTTAAGTAAATAAAATATTCTTGGACTGGTTTGGATAAACCTCGATGCTAAAATGCTAAAAAAAATTCAGATAGCTGGATTTGAGCCTATGTTCCTCCAGCAATGATACTATTGTAGGTAAAGTTACAATGTTACCTTTTTTCCTGCAGGTGCAAGCTCAGTTTAGACATCCTTTGTAAGATATGTAGAAATGTAGAAAGGTGCTAGGAAAGCCTGTTACCAAAAGGAATGATAGAAACTTAAAAAATTAACTGTGACTAAAATTCTTTCTGTTCTAAGATGCCATCTATGAAGACAGGACATTTGGTGAAGGAATAATTGGCTCAGATTTTTCCCGCAATGTCTTCCTTATCTGCCCTGAATCTCCCTCTTTACTCTTCGGAAGAGTGGGTCAATTCCATCACCAAGCTGAATACAAATATTCTCACTTCCCATTTAAATCATAGGGTTCAGAATTAAACTTATTTTGATGACTTTAAATATTTTATGGTTTGATGAGGAACCAATACATTTAGTCAAACATCCTTTTATTAGTAAGAGAAATAAAGCTCAAGCTCAGAAGAAGTTGAAAAAATTGTGTATACATTTGCATGTGACATGTATAGTGTAGATCAAAGGTTCAAAGAAAATTACATTTCAGTGCCATAGACTCAATAGAGACTTATAAAATGCCTACTATTGACAGGGAACTTAAATGGTATTTTTTAAAGGCTAGAAGTTCAGAGACTTTTCCATTCATATCTGCCATCAGCAAGCTCTTAATAATGCAGTGTGTACTTATTTATTGATCAGACCATTTAAGTAGTAAGACATGAGAAAGTGGACGCTATTATCTGGTAATTGACCATATTGGAGAGTTAAGTGTTCTGACAAGGAACTAAGTGTGTTTAACCTTCAGATAAGATCAATTTTAAGATAATGCCTACTTTGGTAATGAACCAAAGCTGCTAAGAAACTTTGTACTCTAGGTGCTTCTAAAGCAATGCTGTTTCAATGACAACTATCATAGTTTTAATGACCAGATTTGTTTCTGAGAGCCTGAGTCTCCCAGGGCAACCTGGAAAGGAGTTACTAACTTCTGTACTGTACTTGGGATAAAAGCTCAAGTGGAAGGGGACAATGGGAAGCAGTACAGCCCGGGAAACATCTCTTGTGTATCTACCATGGGCCAGTCATCATGCTATATTCTAGGGTTCCCAAATTTAGTAAGATACCTGACCTCAAGGAATATATGTTCCATTAAAATGGTTTTTCAACTTTGTTTTATATGTTAAATCTCCAAAAGCAAAGCTCATGTGAGTCCTTCGTTTATAAAAAGAAAGATAAAGGTACCCCAAGTTCTATTTTTGTCTGAGTCCTTTCCCTGTGAGCTCACTGAACACAACTCAAAATTTTCTTCTCTTAGGAACAGATCCATAAGCAAATGTTGTAACATATTATAAGTGACGTCATAGAAACATGAGCAAAATTGACAAGAGAACTTAAAGAAGGATATGGTCAAAGCTGCCTGTGAATTTAGGAAAGTCTTCCTAGAGGAAGTGGCTTTGAACTCTGTTTTCTTGGACAAATAGAAGTTCCCCAGGGAGAGGGGAATTGGAGGCAGTGTGGGCAAAGCAAGTGAAGGCTATCATGTGTTTGGGGAACTGTGTAGCCCTGCTTACATGTCTGGAATAGTAGGTGTTTGGAAAGGATATGAGTAATAAAATAGGAAAGCAGGTTAGGCCCCAAGTCCTGTAAACCACAGAGAAGTTTTTAAGCAGAAGACTAACAATCAGATTTGGATTTCAGTGAGGTGATGTGGACACCAGGAAAATCACAGGGAATTTTTAGACAAGAGGTAATAAAGATTCACCTGGGGCATTAGTAGTGACATTTCAGAAAAAAGAATATTCCAGAAATATTTTAGGGGTGACAATGGACAGATGTAAGCAAGTGACTAAATATGGAGAACTGGGGAACAATGAAGATGAGGAGGTGAGGGTGATTCTGAGATGCCTGACCCAAAGATGGCCTCTGTGGTGATGTGCATTACAGGGAGAACTGGGCTGAGATGGGAATGAGGAAACCTGTTCACTTGTGGAGATGTTGGGTTTGAGGTACCTGTAGAACATCCAGGTGGAGAACTTTGGCTAACAAAGTTTGGCTAGCTGAAGATAGAGGTTGGGGTTAGAAATACTGATTAAGAAATCCCTGATGGAGAACATAGGCTCAGGAATGTTCACTAATGATGGTTAGAAGAGGACTATTCAGCAAAGGAAGCAGTCAGAGGCATTATTTGATATCTAGGAAAGAGTAGTTTTGCAAAAGAAGAGTTTTCACAAAGTAGAAGCAGTAATATCTGATACCACAGAGAGGACAGAAAGATGTGAATCTTCTGAAGACCACTTCATTGACCTTGGGCAAGAACTATTCTGGTAGAATGATGAGAGTAGAGACCGGGTTACAATCGTTGAAAAAGAAAATGAGGCCAGGTGCAGTGGCTCACGCCTGTAATACCAGCAGTTTCGGAGGCTGTGGGGGGAGGATCACTTGAGGCGAACAGTTCATGGCCAGCCTGGGCAACATAGCAAGACCCTGTCTGTACAAAATAATAAAAACATTAGCCAGGCATGGCAGTGTGTGGCTGTAGTCCCAGCTGCTTGAGAGGCTGAGACAGGAGGATCACTGGCTGGAGAGAGAGAGATAGGGAGAGGGAGAGGGAGGGGGAGGAGGAAGGAGAGGGAGAAGGACAGGGACAGGGAGAAAGAAAGAAATGGAGGCAATGAATGTACACTCAGTGTTTAGGATGATGGGAAATAAAGAATGGCCCTGATTTAAAGGAGTAAAGTAGAAGAGTGGTTGTCTATATAAGGATGAGTTGAATATATTTGTAGGCAGGGGACACCTATATGTCATTGGGATATTTAGGGCTTTGGAATCATATGGAAGATCAAATCTCAGGCCTATCATTTACTAGATATTGAATTGATCAAGATATTTGATCAAGTTCTTCCGTGAGCCTCAGTTTCCTCATGTATAAAATGAGATTAGTACTACATACTTCTTGGAGTTTTGTACGGATTTAATTAAATCAAGCACCTGGAATTCAGAAGGCACTCAATAAGTGGTGGTGGTTTTTTTATTTGTTCATTTCTATAAATAAGATATTAAAGATACAAGAGAGGGAAAGGATGAAGTATGTAACTTCAGAGAAAAGAGACAGGTAGAAATGGGATCTTGTAGAGGTAAAGGAGTGAGGTTGGAAGGTTTTCCTGGTTGATAGAAGGGAAGGACAGTGATAAAATGAGGCATTGGGCAGGATAATTTAGGTTATTTTGCAGTAACAAGTAGTCCTAGATCTAAGTCTGTTAATGCAACAAAGATTCCTTACTCATACCATACGTCCAACATGAATCAGGGTGAGGGGCTATGTTTATCTCTGCCCCTCAAGGGCCCAGGCTTATGGAAGCTCCATCTCGGCATTTGCATCTTAGCATTTTCTTCTGTGATCATAATAGACCATGTCGTATGGCTATATCTGGACCGCAAGGGGTCAAGAAAGGTCCTAGAACTGGGGAAGAGCAGGAAATACTTGGCGAATAGGGCTCATGACGAGAACAGTGGATAGATAGGTATAGGTAAGTATGAAAGTGATGAAGGTGACATCTCTTGGTGAAGGAGACAGCAAAACTATGATCCACCAGGAGTAGCGTGAGGGGTTTGACAAGAGTGGTAAATGTTTGGAACAATCGTTTGTTAAAATAATTAAGCGGGAACATAGCAACAAAGGAAAAGGAAGTTGTTCTGGTTAAATATTTATCATTAGAGCTCCATGCAGAATGAAATGGTAATACAGCTGTGATTCAGTTTTTTAGCTCAGCTGTAGCTTAAAATTAGAAGCTGCCCATCAATAATTTTCCCAAGGGAGTGATTTCTACTATAACAGCATACAGCCTACAGAAAAGGAAATGCACAAAGAGCAGGCTTTCTTGGAATGGGAAGAAAAACCACAGCAGAGAGAGAATATGAGAGAGAAATTGATTGTACATCTATCCCTGGAAATAAAAATGAGTTCCCTTTTATCAGTCAGTCATTAAGTACATTTGCTGCTAGCCTAGCACTTTGGCACTGTGTAGAATCAAGAGAAGTTTATGACTTTGTCCTTGTTCTCAAAGAATGTATAGTTTGGTCGAGAGACAAAAAGGTCATGCTGTGAGTTTGGGGTTTGCTTCATATATATCATTTATTTCCCTAATTAGTATAATTTTGAGGAAGAGTTTCATGGAGCAAGCAGAATTAAATGTAGGCCTTGAAGAATAGGTTAACCCTGGAGGGTATAGAAGGATGGAGGCAGGGTGCCAGAGTGATGGTGTGATTAAAGATCTGATGGTGGAAGTGCAAATGATTTCTATGGGGGAACAGGAAGGTGAGTGGCCAGAAAGAAGAGGAGAGGATTAGATGAAAGAATTTGGGACATCAGGTTGGAGTGAAAGGCTGGAACCTAATTATAAGGAGTTGGTACAATGTGGGAGGAAAGGGATTATTTTAAGTTGTTGCATGAGGAGTAGCATTGAGACAAGGTAAACTTGGTCAGTTGGGAAGAACATGTAATGAGATGAATCAGTTAAAAGACTTCATGATAATCCAGGTATCTTCTCTTCATCCACCCCCCCACAAGACTTTAATAACTTCCTATTACTTCAGACTAAAGTACCAGTCTTATTCTTGCTTGAACATTTCCATTTTTGAAGAGACAGCTAGACATGCAGAGGTCGTTAAGATGAGGAAGACTAGGATATGTTGGAACCAGGAGCCAGACCCAAGAGGTGCAGTTCAAATCAAAAGCTCTTATCAACAGGCTAGGTTTAGAAGTGCAGCCTGGCACCTTGCAGGAGCCATGACCAAGCCAGACATGACTCCAGCTCCAGTAGGAGACTGGAGACTAGGTAGGCTGCCAAGACAGGTACCAAAACAGAAGCCTTCCTTTCTTCTCTTTAATTTTTTTTAACATCTTTATTGAGTTATAATTCACATACCCGCACAATTCACCCACTTAAAGTGTACTCTTCATTGGTTTTTGGTATATTCACAGAGTTGTGCATGCATCACCACAGTCAATTTTAGAACGTTTTCATAACCCCAAAAAGAAACCCTGCATTTCTTAACCATCACCTCCTTCCTCAGCCCCTTCCACTCCCCAACTCCCCAGACCTAAGCAACCACTACTTGATTTTTTGTCTCTATAGATTTGCCTATTCAGGACATTTTATATAAATGGAATCATACAATATGTGGCCCTTGTGGCTGATTTCTTCCACTTATTTTTCACTTGTTTTTAAGGTTCAGCCATGTTGGAGTATGCATCAACACTTCATTTCTTTATATTGCCTCTTAATATTACATTAAATTGATATGCCACATTTGTTGATCCATGCATCAGTTGATAGACATTGGGATTGTTTCCACTTTTTGGCTACTATGTATGATGCTGTTATAAACGCTCATGTATATGTTTTTTGTGGGCATATGTTTTTATTTCTCTCAGGTATATGTAGTTAGTAGTAGAATTGCAGAGTCATATCATTTAACCATTTGAGTAATTGCCAGACTGTTTTCTAAAGTGGTTGCATTTCCATTCCCACCAGTAGTGTGTGAGGGTTCCAATTTATCCATAGCCTTCCCAATACTTATTGTTATTTGTCTTTTTGGTTATAGCCATTCTAGTGCATGTGAAGTGGTGTCTCACTGGGGTTTTAATCTTCATTCGCCTGATCAGAAACCCTATTTTCGAAACCAAGGCATAATACGAAAGCACATTTGAGGACTTTGACAAGAAAGAAATATTAATAGACTGATATGAGTAAGATATCAGGCAGTTAAAGGCTAAGAGGGAATTAAAGGCAGCCTATTATAGTTTGTCCAGTCTGTGGTGTTGCCGTGTTCTACTGGAATGATTAACCAGAGGTTACCTTTCTCATTCAGATTAGCTGTTCTCAGGCCTCAGCAGCACTAAATTAAAGTCAACTGAAAAAAATTTTTGCATATACCAGCGTTCAGGCCCTATCCTTGGCCAATTGAATCAGAATATCTAGGGAGATAGCCTGGATATCTGTAGTTTTTAAAATCTCCTCACAAGATTCCGATACAACATGAGGGTTAAAGATACTGTTGTAAATAATTCAGCAGGATTAAGTAGTAGAATGAATTCATTGATTGTATGCTCTGATCATATAACCTTTATTTTGACCTGTCAGCATTTCTGAGATGCCTGCTAACTGATCAAATAGACGTGAGACATAATTACAGTGTGCATAGTCTTCTTTGATTAATGGCAGAGGAAAATCTATGGAATTCATAAAATCAACTATTTCTCCCCAACTAAACCCCCAATTTAAAAGTTTGGTTGGAGAGTTGACTTCCTTCATTTCTTTTCCATTTGCATTGCCTGCATATGAGACATTTGTTTATTTCCAATTATTCCCATCTCTTTAAGTTCAAGGTAATGAATTATTTCATTGATTAGCTTATCTATTATGAGACATTAATTTGATGTAATTGGTCACTGATAGATATCCTAGTAATTGGCTCATAGATAATAAGCATTTTTTGTGGTTGTGTTGATTTGAACAGGTGCCATTTCTGTGTGAACTCTGACCTAATTGACCTGATGTATACAGATTACAGAGAGTAGATTAATCAAGGTGATGTCCCATTACCATAAGGTCAGTGATTTGTCTAGGACTAAGGTGTGTTTTTTTCTCTGTGAAGATTGAGGCCCATTTGTGTCTTCTGTTTAAATTATAGGTCTAGTCACAAAACTGGAAAGGATGAGAACCAAAGTGGAATATTAACCAATTAGATTGGTGCCAAGTTTCCAACGCTGAAAGTACGAATTTTCATTGTCCAGACCCTTCTTTAGAGGGATCCTATGTCCCTGACTTAAATTTGAGCTACATAGTTTCAGAAAATGAAAATTTGTATTCCAGAAAGAAGAGGTAGGAAATGCAGAAATGTTAGTAATCTGACTTATGTTCTAATGCAAACCTGGCTAGGGACAGCTTTGGTTTCATTGCAGATTGAGCTTGCTTGCTTGGTTTTTTTTTTTCTTTTTCTTTTTTGAAGACAGGGTCTCACTCTGTTGCCCAGGCTGGAGTACAGTGGCACCATAATAGCTCACTGCAACCTCTAACTCCGGGCTTAAGCAATCCCCCTACCTCAGCCTCCCTAGTAGCTAGGACTATAAGTATGTGATATATCATGCCTGGCTAAATTTCTTTTCTTTTTTTTGTATATATGAAGTCTCGCTATATTGCCCAGGCTGGTCTTGAATTCCTGGCCTCCAACAATCCTGCCCCCTTGGCCTGCCAAAGTGCTGGGATTATAAGTGTGAGCCACCATGCCCAGCGGAGATTTCTTATGTAAAGTTTAAGAGGAGGGAAAGGTCAGGATGTAGAATGTGGAGGAAGGTATAATAGTTTTTTTTTAAGGGATTCATATTTCTGTTTCAATAGAACTACTGAAAAACTGTACAATATAGTCCAGGACTTCTCTTCCTCTCAAAAATAAGGTACTGCTTGTATTTTATCTCATGTTAGTTTAGTCTAGACTAAGTGGAAGCATAGTATATAGACCATTGGTGTAAAGTGTGTCATAGAAAAAATTGAAATGAAAACAAACAATGGAGGGGAGATCTGTTTTAGAACATCATTATCTCCATTTGGCTAACGTTCAGATTTTATGGCCATTTCTTATTGTATGCTTCACCTTTACTTATTGCTGCTTCTTTCCTTTCTTTTTTATTTTTAAATACTACTATTTTATTATAAGCTACAACCTGGTAAGAAAATGAGGGGTATATTACATCTTTAAAAACAAAGAGGAAAAAACCTTAATAACTTCCACTTTGAGAGCTTGGGCTGGTTGCTAGGCCCAGGGGACTAATCTGCTGAATGTGAAAGGATATGGAACCATTTGTCCTGGGAGAAGCACTACATTAAAAAGAAGAGGAAGAAGTCATGGGGGGAGGGCAAGGCTCTGCTGATGAAAGTAGCTGTCAAATTAGCAGATCTGGAAGTTGTAGTGCATATTGTTATGAGCTGCTCAAGTTCACACCAGAGCAACCAGCTCCATCCGTCTTTCTCAGTTTACATTTTAATTGGCTTGTAGTTAAGTTTTTTAAACACTGTGAGATTGCTGACATACACTGCAATATCATGTGAATAATTTATGGAGGTTGCTCAAGACAAGCTTTTTTTTTTTACTATTTGAGAATCCAGGGAGAAGGGGGAGAAGAAGGATTGGGGGGGTTCTGTGGGAGGGGGCCAGGACAGAAAAGCAGACACAACTGCATGTGCTGTGCTGGATGTTAAATGTTTCTGCTGGTGTAGGCAGCAGCGTTAGGGATTTCAGGGAGGTTTGTACAATACGATCTTATTAATAACAATTCTGTCAAGAGAGTACCCAATTAAATTGAATTGGGTTTATGACTCCCTCTTGGTTTCTTAAAATGTGTGAATATAAAACCTCTTCGATGTGAGTCTTGGATAACAAGGGTGGGTGGGTTTATTTATTTATTTATTTGGTTGGTTTTAATGATTCCACCTACTACTGAGAATTTGCTTGTTTTTAAATGCAGGAGTAGGCATTTTTCCCAAACTACCTTTTTGTTTTCTGCTCTCACAATAATCTAGAGAAGATGGAACTGGCATCGGTGGGCAGTTATCCTTGCTAAAAACGTGACTGCTTCTGGGAGTGGTTTGCTGGACAGCTCTGAGTCTAGAATATCATCTAATTAAGACCTGTGGGAGAATCCTCTTCCTCTGCTAAAATATATATATATTTTTTTTTACAAAATGAGGGAATTATATAGAATGTATAAAGTACAAAGAAGAGAATAAAAATCACTCACAGTTCCTCCCCACATTGTAAAACTGGTATGTTTTTTGTTTATATCCTTCTAGTCTTTTTTCTATTCATGTATAGTGAACATAATTGAAATCACATACACTGTTTAGAAGTCATCTTTTTTCACTAAACCTCATGACCATTTTCTCATATGAATAGTCTATATGTAGAGTCATTTATAATGACTGTATAGTGCATGTGTTTTCTGTGTATTAACTGTGCTTTATCTAACCTGTCTCCTACCATTGAAATGAAGTATTGTTGATAATTTTTATACATTTTAGATAGGTAAATGATAAATTTTTTTTTTTGGTTAAATCTTGGGGGTTTTTGGGTTTGTTTGTTTGTTTTAGAGACAGGATTTCACTGTGTCACCCAGGCTGGAGGGGAGTGGCACGATCATGGCTCACTGCAGCCTCAAACTTCTGGGCTTAAGCAATCTTCCTACCTCAGCCTCCCAAGTAGCTGGGACTACAGATACACACCACTGCACCTGGCTAACTTTTTTTTTACTTTTTGTAGAGATGGAGTCTCACTGTGTTCCCAGGCTGGTCTTGAACTGCTGGCCTTAAGTGATCCTCCTGCCTTGGCCTCCCAAAGTGCTGGGCTTATAGGTGTGAGTCACTGCTCCCCGCCACTTGATTTTTTTCTTTAGGGAAGCTCCAAAAAATAGAATTTCTACATAAAACAGAGTGAGTCAGTGGGAAAGATGAGCAATGTCTCAAGAAGAATTTTTTCTTGAAAAGTGGGATAAAACAGTTGTTAAAATTAATGAAATTAATAATTTCTTTCTATTTTAAAAAAATGATGGCATCCAGTCTGTTTTTTGAAATTATTGAAAGTTTTTTTTTTCTTTATTGGCCTTCTTAACCACAAAACCTATCTGTTAGGATTAATGTAGCTATTCTTTTCTTTACCAATTGGTATATAACTACTTAAGACTTCATGTAATCAGTTGAGATGCTACAAATGTATAGCCTGTCAACTCCAATAAAGAAGAAGGCAGTTAATTAAAGGGATGTCTTGCTGTTAAACAAACTTATAGTCAATTGCCTGTAAGTACCATTTAGTTTGAAATGCATTCAAAGGGCAGGAAAATCCATGTTCAGGCATGACTAGCTTTTAAAACGTAAAAAGGAAAGTGATTTTATTGGAGATTTGTGGCCTATCAACTGATGTGATGTTTTCCTTTTTAAAAACGTATTTATATATTAGTAAAAAGGTGAAAAACGTAAATCCTTAAGGTCTGTGGTGAGTTTTGAGGTTTTTTTCCAGTTAAAATAACTAAATTTGTGTCCTCATGCAACCCTAGAAGAGACTATTTCACTCCAACATCAGGCCTTGCTTCAAGGTCACCTAGTATGTGTGTGTGTGTGCACAGATATGTGCACATGGACTGTAAGTAGATGAAGCAGAAACTCCTTAAACCAAGTGCTATATTGTGTAAATGGGAAGCTGCCATATGTAGACCAATGGAAGGGTTTCAATAACATAGCAGCCCTTGGGACAGCTTCTCCAACTCAAGCCCATTAGCTGCTCCTTCCTAGGAGTGCCCTGTATTCCCTGCACCTTTGTTCAACTCTTCTTTGGTAATCTAGGGTGGGAATACAGATAATCTGGACAGTGAGAATGTAGTTGGAAGCCCTGTCCTGTGCAACATTTTCAGAGAGCGGGTCTGTCCAAAAGATACCATACTGATTCAATACTTTAAGCGTCGATATGTTTGTGAAACAATGCATAGATGGTGGTGACTTTTTGTATCTCAAAATCATTTGATTATGTAAGGCTAGAGCTATTATAAGCATGATTGACTTTGTTTTGAGATTCCATTAGAGGTCACTGAACTTTGGAGCCTTGCTCTGGAGCCAAGAAATCTCAACTTTTGCCAATAACCACATCAAAATGTGTGTACCTCGCAAGGGTGAACCAACTTCATTTTATTCTTTGTATTGGCTATTTGTTATGTCATCAACAATAAGTTATTTTTGTAGTGCCAATTTTGTGCCCTACTAGGCAGTTTGGAATGTAAGAGAAGGTATAAGTTATGGCTATTCCCCTCATGGGCCTTTCAATAAAGCAAAGTAAATATGTAATCCACTTAGAGTCAGTCAAGAGCAATATTTTTATTTGTAATGACCCCACATTTCAGTCAAAGAAAGTATTTCTTATTCTGGGAAGAAAAATATCAGCTGAATTAATGGCAGGTTCTGAATGGGCACCGAGCTATATTCAGAATACAAGTATGTTAAGTTAGGTGAGGTTGTTGAGGTTTGCTTTCTTTCCTGAGCTCTTACGAATTAGCAAATTCTAAATCACATGTTTTCTATTACATACAATAATTGGTGCCTACCCTAGTCTCTCTTTCTGTCTGCCAAGTTTTAACTTATAACCTATTTTAAAACTTAGGCCTAAACACCCTCGAACCAATTGAATAATAGCAGGTACCACCTCAAATCATAATATTTTCGTAAGAACATGTTTAATCTTGAAATAATGACCAGGTTTGAGAAACAGGGAGGTAAAAAGGGAGGAGTAGACAAGTTTGTGTTTTATTGCTTAAAAAAAAAGTTGCTTGAATGAGTAAGTTGCTTAGATTTCTCTGGTGGTTTTTTCCTAGATGGCCAATGGGGGAGAGAGCATTATTGTTCATGAAAGCGGTGAATACAAAGGATACCTCTGCATCAAACTATTTTGTAGGATGATAATTGGTGATAGGGTTGGAGTTTTAAAATGTTTCAGTGTGAACATTTTGCAATTCTCTTTACCCTCCTTCTTTTTGGTATTGAACACATTGCTTAATTTCTATTTCCTACAGCATTGATTGGCAAACTTTGTCTGTAAAGAGTCAGATAGTAAATATATTAGCCTTTGTGCCCACATAGGTCTCTGTCATATATTCTTCTTTGTTTTGTTTTTCTTTTCTTTTTTTTTTTTGAGACAGAGTCTCACTCTGTTGCCCGGGCTGTAGAGTGCTGTGGCATCAGCCTAGCTCACAGCAACCTCACACTCCTGGGCTCAAGTGATCCTTCTGCCTCAGCCTCTCGAGTAGCTGGGACTACAGGCATGCGCCACCATGCCCAGCTAATTTTTTTTTTTACGTATATTTTTAGTTGGCCAATTAATTTCTTTCTATTTATAGTAGAGACGGGGTCTTGCTCTTGCTCAGGCTGGTGTTGAACTCCTGAGCTTGAGCTATCCACCCGCCTCAGCCTCCCAGAGTGCTAGGATTACAGGCGTGAGCCACAGCGCCCGGCCTTACTTTTAATCAAAATGATGCCCTTGCTGAAAAATGGAATGGTCATCGAAACTATTCCTTTCTTAGCTTTAGGCAAGCCCAGAGAAAGGTAATTATAATTTCTCAGCCCAAGGAGTTTAGGAACCGACTTTCTAAGCATTCTCCAGAAGTTATCCTCTCGGTCTTTGAGAGCTTCTATTTTTAACCTTAACAGCAGAGCCAGGAAAAAGGTGAAAATGAAGAGACCATATCCTGGGGGTTTTCAAAATTGAGAAACGCTATGGAAAGTTCAGTTTATATTTTTCATAATCGTGAATCTGTGGTCTCTATGCAAATTTTACCTCTTTATTTTAAGGCACTGATTATTATACTATACAATAACATGTTAGGCACAAAGCACACGTGCAATAAATATGTAATAAACTGAAGTGAATCCATGTACACCATTAGAACCCGCTAACACGTTCCAGCCTTTGTGACACAATTGGATGGCATGTTATATTCCAGTGATTACAACCTTGGACAAAATAGTAGCATTCTTTGGAGCAGAAGAGTGATCCATTTTGGGTCTAATTCCTGGAAATTTCGTGGTAATTAATACAGGATAACCAGGATCCATGAATTGCCTTTCCTCATCTCACCTCCAACACTGTTTACCCACAAAGAAGTAGGTCTTATAGATAAGTGAATTTAAACTGGCAGCGTCAAATCTTTGCACCGAGTCAGGGAGGCCCAGAGAACGTATATTCTTGTGATAGTCTGGCTGTGGTTCCAAATCACTCATTAATCAGTACTTTCCATCTTTAAAAAGGAAAACTTGATTCCTGGCTCAAATTTCATAAGCGGCTTGAATGCCATATGACATGATCAGCCATAAGGAAGAAACTAAACTAGCACTGCTGTTTGGCAGTTCGGGAAGCTTCCATGAAAAGAACCTGTCTTTAAAGAAAAAAGATTAAGATTTTTTTCCCCCAGTTGTAGGGACAGCATCAAAACTGAAGTCGGGGGTCACAGGTAGCTGGTTTCATAGTGTAAGGTTGTGACACAGGTTGGTGCTTTTATGGGCTTCCACAGAGAAACTGAATGTCATAGATGTCATTAGTAGAGAGGCAAAGTCTGGTGGATCAGCAACTGGGGGCCGGGGCAGGGTCGGGACATAACAGCTCTTGGATCTTTGGCACGGCCAAGACCCAAGGAATGGCCAAACATACGAACAGCAACAAGAAACACGTTTA
The DNA here is from genome assembly GCA_963574885.1 of Lepilemur ruficaudatus. Taxonomy (NCBI): domain Eukaryota; kingdom Metazoa; phylum Chordata; class Mammalia; order Primates; family Lepilemuridae; genus Lepilemur; species Lepilemur ruficaudatus. The sequence continues at coordinate 2,126 of CAUYRT010057760.1, read as the reverse complement.
TGCCTTGGAAGTGTTGAGTCCAGACTTCACCCTCAGCAAAATGCAAGTGTCCACCAATTCCAGCTCGAACTCCCACAAACTCTGCACTCCCAGAGCTGGGCAGGTCACCACTGTGTGCGGCAGCCCTGCCCGCAGTGGGGCAACTACAGTGGTCAGAAAGAACGCTCTCCTGGGCAAGACGGGTCTTTTCCATACTTGTCCAGAACGTTCCTCCCCGTCTGCTTCTGTCATTGAGGTGGTGACTTGAATCGCGAAGGCAGATCCAACCCCACAGGGTACACACGTGGATGTTGTAGGACCGAATATCAAAACCCAGTTAAGCACTTGGCTGGATTTAGAATACACTATAGCATATTCTGTTTTTCATTTTTCTTCTGTTATTTCATGTAAGTTAAATTCAGTCATATAATTGCTAAATGTATAGAGCACCTCAAAGTTCATCTAGACTATGAATTTGGAACAAAGACAAAAAATCTTATTCTTTTTATGCATAAAGCACAGACGTACCTATAGTACTTAAGCAGGGTGTCAGTATTATATCTAGTGGTGTTAAAATTTTATAGGGGGCAGGCAATTAGGAAAAACATACCTTAAAAAGGCTGCTTTGGGGAGAAATAATAAATGAAACATTGATAAACACTGATTTAGACCAGTATCCTCAGATCAATTAAATCAGAGTCTACAAAGCATGGGGCTCAAGCAACACAATGGTTTTTTTTGTTTGTTTGTTTTTTATTTGAGACAAGGTCTCACTCTGTTGCCCAGGCTGCAGTGCAGTGGTCTGATCATAGCTACTGCGGCCTCAAACTCCTGGGCTCAAGCGATCCTCTTACCTCAGCCTCCTGAGTAGTTAAGACACAGGCCCACCATACTTAATTATTTTTTTATTATTATTTGTTGAGATGGAGTCTGGTTATGTTGCCCAGGCTGGTCTCAAACTCCTGGGCTCAAGTGATCCTCCTGTCTCGGCCTCCCAAAGTGCTGGGATTACAGGCATGGGCCAGTGTCCAGCCAACACAATGTTTTAAAAATTACTTTTCTACACAACCAGGATTGAGAACTGCTGACCCAGACTGACCCTCTGTTATTCCATGGGCCAGCTGAGGGCTGACAAGGAGAAATGTCCTATCAGGACTGCAAAATTGGCCAGTGGCAGAATCCGTCTTGACTCTTATTCTAAAGTTGTTTCTACTGAGCAATGATGTCTTCTTCAACTTTTATTCAACACAGCTTTATCGTGCTTTATTGCGTATTAGCCTGTCAGCAATTTGGTCTGTGGTTTTAGACCAAATGTTATCCTGATCACTTGAGAAATTAGCTATAGCTTTTTTAAAAAGGTGTCACGTAATATATGCACATGGCCTTTTAAAAAATTCAGACAGAAAAAGAATGTTATGAGCTGGACACGATGGTGTGCACCTGTAGTCCCAGCTACCAGGGAAGCTGAGGCAGGAGGATCGCTTGAGCCCGGGAGTTGGAGGCTGCAGTGAGCTGTGATTGCACCACTGAGCTCTAGCCAGGGCGACAGTCAGACTCTGCCTCTGGGAGAAAAAAAAAAAAAAAGGATATTATGAAAGCTAAGTCTCTGTTTCTCAGCCCAAATGCCTGTCTCCCAGTCACTAATCCCCTTCCCTGACGCAGACTTTGTACCAAGTGTCTTGACTATCCATCCGACACAACTCTGTATCCCATTCGGTAGCTTTCACATATCAAAAGCACTTGAGAATTAAGCAGAAAAAGCAAATCAGGGCTCTGGGGTATTTAAATTTATTCCTAGCTCATTGTATCTTTTTTTGGATTTGTTAAAAGAAGTACACACCCTTCTCCAGAAGTGAAAATAATATCATTTTAAACAGCACTGTAGCCAGGCGCGGTGGCTCACGCCTGTAATCCTAGCACTCTGGGAGGCTGAGGCAGGCAGATAGCTCAAGGTCAGGAGTTCAAAACCAGCCTGAGCAAGAGTGAGACCCCGTCTCTACTATAAATAGAAAGAAAGAAATTAATTGGCCAACTAAAGATATATGTAAAAAATTAGCCGGGCATGGTGGCGCATGCCTGTAGTCCCAGCCACTTGGGAGGCTGAGGCAGAAGGATCGCTTGAGCCCAGGAGTTTGAGGTTGCTGTGA
>CAUYRT010057759.1:0-16529 GCA_963574885.1 Lepilemur ruficaudatus | reverse complement strand
AATGCAAGTATCTTTTTGATATATTGATTTCTTTTCCTTTGAGTAGATACCCAGTGGTGGGATTGCAGAATCAAATGGTAGTTCTATTTTTAGTTCTTTGAGAAATCTATGTACTGTTGTCCATAGAGGTTATATTACTTTACATTGCCACCAATAGTGTATAAGAATTTCCTCATCTTTGCATCCTCTCCAACGTCTGTTATTTTTTGTCTTTTTAATAATTACCATTCTAACTGGGGTAAGATGATACCTTCTTGTGGTTCTAATTTGCATTTCCCTGATGATGAGTGATATTGAGCATTTTTTTCATATACCCATTGGGCATTTGTGTGTTTTCTTTTGAAAAATGTCTATTCATGTCCTTTGCCTACTTTTTAATGGAATTATTTTGTTTTTGTTCAGTTGTTTGAGTTCCTTTTATATTCTGTATACTAGTCCCTTGTTGAATGAATAATTTACGAGTAATTTTTTCTTATTCTGCAGGTTATTTATTCACTCTGTTGATTATTTCTTTTGCTATGCAGAAGCTTTGTAATTTAATTAAATCCCATTTGTTTATTTTTGGGCTTTTTGATTGCATTTTTGAGGTCTGAGTCACAAATTCTTTGCCTAGACCAATGTGCAAAAGAGTTTTTCCTGGATTTTTTGCTAAGTATTTTTATAGTGTTGCAACTTATGTTTACGTTTTTAATCTATCTTGAGTTTTTTTTGTGTGTGTGTGTGTGGTGAGAGATAGGGGTAGAGTTTCATTCTTCTGTGTATGGCAATCAGATTTTCCCAGCACCATTTATTGAACAGAGTGTTCTTTCTCCAGTATATGTTCTTGACAGCTTTGTCAAAGATCAGTTGGCTGTAAATATGTGGCTTTACTTCTAGGTTCTCTATTTTGTTCCCTTGATCTATGTGTTTATTTTTTTGTGTCAGTAACATGCTACTAGAGTCTTGTAATATAACTTAAAGTCAGATAATGTGATGCCTCTAGTTTGGTTACTAGAGTCTTATAATATAATTTAAAGTCAGATAATGTAATACCTCCAGCATTGTTCTTTTTACTCAAGATTGCTTTAGCTCTTCAGGATCATTTTGGTTCCATATAAATTTTAGAACTGTTTTGTCTAATTTTGTGAAAAATGATGTTGGTATTCTGATAGAGATTTTGTTCAATCTGTGGACGGCTTTGGGTAGTAGAGTCATTTTAAGAATGTGAATTCTTCCAATTCATGAGCCTGTGAATGTTTTTACGTTTATAAATTAGCAAATATTTATTGATATTTATGCACACTATACTAAACTTCAAAGACAATTCCATGTGTCATTCTTACTTGTAGCTTAGACCTTAATTATGTTATTTTCTATCTTATTTTTCTCTTTTTAATTCTAAATAATTTTCTATTAGCTATATTTTTGTTCTTTATTAAGGTACTATGTTTCTTATGCTAAGATTGTAAAAATATTTTACATTTGTATCATTGACAAATGAAATATTAAAATATAGGGGTTAGTAAGTTATCATACTTTGACATTAGTTTATAGTAATTGATTTGCAGAAAAAAAATAATTAACTTATATTGTAGTAATATATACTCTCCAAAATGCTGGAAATGTAAAGATAATGGACTAAACCCCTATTTAAGTGCATAGAAAACTGTATAATGACATTTGAACAAAATTACAGTTAATAATACCTCATGAAAATTATTTATCTTTTAAAATATTTGATTTTGTCATGAACTAGTGAGTTTTTGATCTCTGGATCCATTTGTCTTAACTTACACATGTTGAATGTCACTACATTGGTTTTGTGGCTGTCAAATATAAAAACATTTTAGAAAGGAAAATCCTATATGTAGATACTGTACAAGAGCTGCTTTTCAGACAAAACCAATCTCTTTTGTTTGAACAGGTGTTTGAAGTTTGTCTTGCTACCTTTGCCTCCAGATTTCTGCAACTGCCTATATCTTTTCCAGAATCTTCAGTGTAATTATAAATATGTTCATTTTAAAAGTGCACTCTTCATTTAAAAAGTTGTTTTTAAATGTGAAAGGGCCAAAATAAGTAATCTAGCTTGGTATTACAATATTTAAAAATTATTTTCTAACTCTTGATGGAGACATCTATAATTAATTCCTCGGGAAAGGATGGCACTTTTTATGTTAAAAACTAACCTCTCTTTAGGAATTTATTTTGAAATACTGCATTGATTGCAACTATCCACAAAGGTCATTCTTATGCGACCTAACATAATGAAGCACAACTATCTCACAAATGCATAATACATTTTAAGAGAAAATAATGACAAAAGCCACAATATACTAGGGTAAGCATAAACATTCTTTTATGCCTTCTAAGTGCCTTGTTCCAACTATTAAAACAGATTTTTCAGAGTAGAAACAATAAAAGTAATTGTGTAACCTGGGCAATATTTTCACAGTGTTTCTTTCTTTCTTTTTCTCTTACTGTTCTAAACATTTGGACCTTTGGCAATTCTTATTTTATCTCAGTAAAATGTAAACATAAATTATGGAATGTATTGATGACCATTATATAAATTTGGAAGAAAATTAGACTCTAATAATTGTTTTACACAAGTGAAAATTGGGAGAGAAAACAGAGACTAATATTTACTCAGTGCCTAATACATGCCAGGCATTTTGCCAGCCATATTAGCACATATCAAAAATGGCAGCTTTGTGGTTGTATCATTATCCCAATGCTTATAAATGGAAAGTCTGAAATTCAGAGAGATTAGGTAATTTTCCCAAACCACACTGTTAGTAATAAGTCTAGTAAATGTTTTTTCCAATATCTGACTCCACAGTCTGACTCTTTGTGTTCATTAGAAAATAGTATTAGGTTTAATATTAAAAGATATTATTGATATTGGTACTAGTAATAGTAGTCAACCTCAGAGTAGTGATAATTGTAACAATAGTTCTATTAATAGATGCCAAAGGAGATAAAAGGGATAAAGAAAGAGACATAGCTAAAACTTATTAAGCATGTGCTAAGGACTTTGAAAGGATTACTTTAATTCTGAAAACATGGACATGATATAGATAATGTTATTTCCCAAATTTTAATAGTTGAAAAACCTTAAGTAAAGATAGATGAATTTTCCAACATAACATAGTTTTTAACCGGACAGTTCAGATTAAAATTGCAAAAATTTACTCTCAGAACCCCTGTTGTTAGCCACTTAACTGAGGATTTATTATGGTTCTTCTTATTACATTTAAAAATATTAATATATGACAATGAACAAAATAATTTCCCTCTGATTCTATAATGCAACAAATGATATGTGGTGATAGAGATGAAGGAAAGACTCTACCTTTAAGAAGCATGATTGAAAGATAACACAATATAATATGCAAGACAAGGTTTGTAGAGAAGCAATTGAATTTTAACCTCAGTTTTGCCTGAATTTCTGTTTAGAATATAATTTTTACATGGTTTAGAAACATTTTAGGCAGGCTATTTTTAAGGTAATGCATCCTCAAAGCTAGAATAAAAAGAATGATAAATCAGAATTAAAGAGAAAGTTATTTGTAATTGTTAAAGAATTCTTTATTTAAAATAAGTAACATATCAAAAACTCAAATTTGAAAGAGTTAACTTCTTTAGGAAGCTATTTTTTTTTTTAGTTCAAATAGTTTCTTAGTTTATTATCTTGGATTTGTCATGTAAATTATATTCCCTTAAATAATGATAAACCTACATACTTCTACTCCTCTCTGATATTATTACTTATTTTTTTAAGATAACTTTATTGAAGTATAATTTACATATCTTGCCATTACTCCATTTTAAGTGTACAGTTAAATGGTTATTCGTAAATTTATCAAGTTGTACAGCTATTCACATAAATGAGTTTTAGAAGATTTCTTTCCCCCTATTGAGACCCCTAATTCCCATCCCCAACTACATTTCAAGCATGCCCCTCCACTCCACAATGCTCACCGCATCCTTCAGATGTGGGTCTACCCCCCCAACCCCTAAATCCCTGGTGAACACCGCCAACATTTGAGCACCATAGTGTTAATCAGTCCGTACCAATTTGATGACGAGTACATGTGGAGCCCATTCTTCCGGTCTTGTGTCACCTCACTTTGAAGTGAGGGCTCAAGCTCAATCCGGGATAATATAAGCGGTGCTAGCTCACTGTCATTTCTTAAAATTGAGAAGACCCCCAAAGCAATTACCGCAGCAACAAAAATAAACAAGTGGGATCTGATCAAATTAAAAAGCTTCTGCACAGCCAAAGAAACTATCACTAGAGCAAATAGACAACCTACAGAATGGGAGAAAATATTTGCTCTCTACACTTCTGATAAAGGTCTGATAACAAGAATCTACCTAGGACTCAAAAAAATTAACAAGAAAAAATCAAACAACCCCATCTATAAATGGGAAACGGAAATGAACAGAAACTTTTCCAAAGAAGACAGAATAATGGCCAAAAAACATAGAAAAAAATGTTCAACATCTCTAATCATTAGAGAAATGCAAATCAAAACCACAATGAGATACCACCTAACCCTAGTGAGATTGACCTCTATCAAAAAATCCCAAAACAACAAATGCTGGCAAGGTTGTACAGAGAGAGAGGAACACTTTTACGCTGCTGGTGGGACTGCAAATTGGTGCAGCCTCTGTGGAAAAGAATTTGGACATTCCTCAAAGAGCTAAAAATAGAAATACCATTCCATCCAGCAATAGCATTATTAGGCATTTACCCAAAAGAGCACAAGAAATTCTATAATAAAGACGTCTGCACCTGAATGTTTATGGCAGCACAATTCACTATTGCTAGGTCATGGAAACAACCCAAATGCCCGTCAATTCATGAGTGGATTATTAAAATTTGGTATATGTTTACAAGAGAAGCTAATTTATGAAGACATTTGTTTTTGCCAATCTTTGGAAATGTTGAGAATTTTGATTATAACAGGAAAGCAATATGACAACTAGGATTGAAATACCATGCTGAGAAAAATAAGTAGCATACTAAACAGACTGTTCAATCACCATCACTCTTTAAGCACGTCATCGCATTTTAGTTTCTGTTAGGAATTAAATAAGACAATTTTATTGTACAAAAAATATAATTTATCTATTTTAAAGATATCACTATTTTCATTAAAGTTGATAATGCTTATCAAGCTTTTATTATAAAATGATTTATCTTCAAGAATCCATATAAATTGCAGCTATAATAGTTGAGATGTCAATTTAAAGAGAAAATAACATTTAAATTATAAAAGTGTATTGGACTCTTGAAATTTGCTAAAAGAGTAGATCTGAAGTGTTCTCACCACAGAAAACTATAACTATGTGAGGTGATGGGCATGTTAATTAGCATGATTGTGGTAATTATGTATATATATGTCAAAATAATATATTGTACATCATAAATATATACAATTTTTTAAATGTTGAGATTTTATTACATATATAACACATGCTGTCTAACCTCAATGTCGACACAATTGTGTAGGGAAATCAAAAGATAAGCAATTCATTAAAACCATTATTTATATTTAAAAATTTTATCCCAGTGAATTATGTAATTTGGCTGGCATTTTATGCAAATTCATTTAATATTTTAAACTCAGCATTATTCCCTTGATAAAATTTATTTTAAGAGATTCCAAAATAAAGTTTTCAAATTAATGTAGAAACATTCTAGATTATATATTTAGACTCCAGAATTAATGAACATTCAAGGAGAAAACGTATTTTTAAAATGTTTTCACTTTTCCACAAAGGTTGCACCAATTTGCAGTCCGACCAGCAGTGTAAGAGTGTTCCTATCTCTCCACATCCTCGACAGCATTTGTTGTTTTGGGATTTTTTGATAGAGGCCAGTCTCACTGGGGTTAGGTGGTATCTCATTGTGGTTTTGGGACTGGGTGCCTATCCTTAATCTTCTAAACTAGGTTTCTTAATGCTCAGTTCCACCCAGAGAACTTAATGCTCAGTTCCACCCAGAGAAACAGACCATTAGTCTTAATTCATTAGTCTTAATTCATTTAACTCCTTAGGCATCAGCCTCTTATCTATTGTATCTTTCTGTCAGCTGTCATAATTCGGTCATAATTCGGTCTACCATGTTGTGTATGAATAGTAGAAAAATTCAAATGTGTCTTTTTAAAAGCAGTGTTTTTCTTTGTGTTCATGTTACAGATTTATTTGAGGTTCCTTGATTATCAAATGGAGCACTCAAATGAATGCAAGAGAAACTTCGTTGCAGTCTATGATGGAAGCAGCTCTATTGAAAATCTGAAGGCCAAGTTTTGCAGCACTGTGGCCAATGATGTAATGCTTAAGACAGGAGTCGGAGTGATACGGATGTGGGCAGATGAAGGTAGTCGGCTTAGCAGGTTTAGAATGCTCTTTACTTCCTTTGTGGAGCGTAAGTAAATAATTCCTATAGTATTGAGATCTTTTACATAATTTTCACTCATTCACAATATACTTAATGAGCATTTAATTTTTTAAATTTATTTGCATTTTTTAAATTTTAAAAACATTTCTTAATTTTCTTTATTTTTAGAGGCAGGGTTTTCACATGTTGCCCAGGCTGTCCTTGAACCCCAGGGCTCAAGCAGTCCCCCACCACAGCCTCCCGAGTAGCTAAGACTACAGGTGCACCACCCTGCACCGGGCAGCTTTTGCTTTTGATGAAAACTGCAAGTCACAGAAGATGTAGAAACTAAACAAGCTAAATCTTGGTCCCTGTTCTTGAAGAATTGACTATCATGGATTAAAAAAAAACTATGTTAATGGATAAATTGGATCACTGCCTCATTATAAAGATGTAAACAAGTGATGGGGATTGTAGAAAGTGGAGACTGATACTTTCTCTCAAGATTTTCTAACCTATCAGTAGCATTCAGCTTGGTGAATCATTGTGATTCTACCGAAGCATGTTCACCAAAGGTTTAGATATGCTATTGATGTTTTCTTTTTTTAATTTTTTGTTTTTAAATAACTTTAAACTTACAAAAAGTTATAAAAATAGTAGAGTTCCCATATGCCCTTCACTCAGATTTTCATAATGTTAACATCTTACAAAGCCATACTGAAAATTAACACTGATGCAATATTATTAATTAAATCTATAACCCTTACTCAGATAGCTCCAGTGTTGCTGTTTATGTCTTATAATCCAATGTCCCACGTTGCTTCTGTCAGTTGTCTTAAGTCTTCTCCATGTAGGGCAATTAGTCTTTCTTCATCTTACTTTGACACATTTTAAAGAATGCTGGCCAGTTTAATAGAATGTCCATCAGTTTGGGTCTTGGGGATTCAATTGAGGCTATGCGTTTCTGTTAAGCCTGTGAAATCATGCCGTGCTTTTCTCAGAGCGTCCTGTCAGTGAAGTGCGGGTGCCTGATACCAGCTTGTCGTGCTGCCAGTGACGTTAGCTTTGAGCACATTGTTAAGGTGCTACCCACCAGTTTTCTACACTGAAAGTTAACTACTTTTTTCCTTTCAAATTAGTAAGTCTCTTTGAGACTCTACAAATATCCATTCACTCACTGATTTTAGCATCCATTGATAGTTTCTGCCTGTAACAGTTATTACCATAGTGTTTACCTAATGGTGATTTCCAGTTTCCATCATTCCTCCTACGTATATTATTATAATTAGAATTCTGCTATAAGTATTCTTTTTTTCCTCATTTATTCATTTCTTTGTTTATATCAGTATGGGCTCATGGATATTTTGGCCATTGGGAGCTCCTTCACTTTGCTTCCTATATCTTTTTGATGTACCCAGTTACAATTTTTTAAATCACTTTTTTATTTTCTGGTACCACTCAGTGAACCAGGCTCAACTTATATTTCCCCTGCCTTAGCTCTAGAACCACCCGTATTTCAAAGGAGCCCTTTCTTTATCTTACAATAAGAAACCTGACTCTCATTATCCAAAATATATTTATTTGTTCAATCCTAATATGCACAAAAAGTTTTGTAATTGTTAACTCATATCCCTCTGAGAAAGTTCTTAACACAGTGCTTTATTTGTGTACAATTCTTTTTGTCTTTAGCTTTACTGTCAAAATACTGTTTTCCATTTACTTAGGTTAGTTGTTTTCCTCTCACCTTTCTTTGTGGTTATGTTATTCCTTTGTAATACACTTAGAGTCTCTGTGATTGTTTATATTTCATTTTGTGTCCCCCCAACATCATGGTTTCTTTAAACTGCTTTTGTCTTGGGGGTACTTGGAACGTGGCTGTTGTTCTCAGAGAGCTTTACAAGGAGACACACTGGAGCTGTTGTCGCCCTGCCCTCCTTACTGCCCAGCCACCCCCCATTCCCTGCATTCTATTTCTACTTCCATTTCTCTTTGTACAAATGAGCAAACACTTGTGTATTTTCTTATGTCCCTTCTTTTCTTACATGAAGGGCAGCATTATACTCTTTCACGCTTTGCATTTTTTACTTAAAAGAATATCCAGAGGCCGGGATATTCTTGGGCAAAGGACTTGAACAGAAAGTTCTCCAAAGTATGTACACTAATGGCCAAGAAGCCCTTGAAAAGATGGGCTAATTACTAGGCAATCAAAATCAAATGAGACACCACTTTATACACATTAGCGTGGCTATTATAAAACAAAAACAAAAAATAGCACATGTTGGCAAGGACGTGGAGAAACTGGAGCCCTCTGTGCATTGCTGGTGGGAATGTAAAATGGTGCAGCCACTGCCGGTTCCTCAGAAATTTAAACAGATTTGCCATATGACCCAGAAATTCTACTTCCAGGTATATACACAAAAGAATTGAAAGCAGTAACTTGAACAGATACTTGTACAGCAATGTTCACAGCAACATTATTCACAACAGCCAAAAGGTAGAAACAATCCAAGTATCCATCAACACGCGAATGTATAGACAAAATGTGGCATATACACATGATGGAATACTATTCTGCATTAAAAAAGAAGGAAATTCTGACACATACTACAACACGGACAAAGCCTGAAAACACTGTGCTGAGTGAAACAAGCCAGACACAGAAGGACAAATACTGTGCGATTCCACTTTGTGTGAGTTACCTAGAATGGAGAAATCCACAGAGACTAAGTAGAATAGGGATTACCAGGAGTGGGAGGCAAGAGAAATTGGGAGTTATTGTTTAATGGCTGAGTTATTGTTTCAGTTTCACTTTGGGATGATAAAAATGCTCTGGAAAAGGATAGTGGTAATAGTTGTACAACATTGTGAGTGTACTTAATGCCACTGATTTGTATACTTAAAAATGGCTGAAGGAAAATTTTATGTTACCTATATTTTACCACAATTTTTAAAAATGCTATAACTCCTCTGGAAAGGTATTTGGCAATACCTAGCTAAACTACATATGACTTACCTTTTGACCAAACAATCCAACTTCTAGGAAGTGCCTTCTATCCTGAGGATGTGCCTCCAACAATATGAAAATACATACACTCAACATTATTCATTGTAGCATTGTTTCTAATTGCCAAATATTGGGAATAATTCATATGCCCATAAATAGAAGACCAAATAAAATTGGTATATGCAATGTTCTATGCATCTATAAAAAATAAGGATAATCTCTATGAACTGATATGGCATGACTTCCTGGATATTCTTTTTTTTTTTTTTTTTTTTTTTTTAGACAGAGTCTTACTCTGTTGCCCGAGCTAGAGTGCCATGGTGTCAGCCTCGGTCACAGCAACCTCAAACTCCTGGGCTCAAGCGATCCTTCTGCCTCAGCCTCCCAAGTAGCTGGGACTGCAGGCATGCGCCACCATGCCCAGCTAATTTTTTCTATATATTTTTAATTGGCCGATTAATTTCTTTCTATTTTTGGTAGAGACAGTGTCTCGCTCTTGCTCAGGCAGGTTTCGAACTCCTGACCTTGAGCGATCCTCCCGCCTTGGCCTCCCAGAGTGCTAGGATTACAAGCGTGAGCCACTACACCCGGCCCTTTGCCCATTTTTGAATTGGGGGTTTTTTAAGTTGTAGAAGTTCTTTACATACTCTGGGTATTAATCCTTTATCAGATACATGATTAGCAGATAGTTTTCTTATTCTGTATTATCTTTTAGCTCCCTTGATAGTGTTCTTTGAGGTACAAAAGTTTTTAATTTTCATGAAGCCCAATCTATTTTTGCTTTTGTCACCTTTACTTTTCATATGATATCTAAAAAATCATTGCCAAAGCCAGTGTCATGAAGCTTTTCCCATGTGTTTTCTTCTAAGGGCTTTATAGTTTTAGCTTTCACTTATATTTATGCCTTTGATCCATTTGGAGTTAATTGTTGTATAAGGTGTAAGGTAAGGGCCGAACTTCAGTCTTTTTCATGTGGCTATTCAGTTTTCCCCAGGTCATTTGTTGAAAAAACTGTCCTTTCCCCATTGAGTGGTCTTGGCATCCTTGTCAGAAATCAAATGGGCTGGACGTGGTTATTCAGCCAGTAGTCCCAGCTACTTGGAGCACTTGAGCCTGGAAGTTCGAGGCTGTAATGTGCTACAACGGCTCCTGTTAATAACCACTGTACTCCAACCTGGACAGCATACAGAAACCCCATCTCTAAAACAGACAAACAAACTAAATCAGTTGGCCATTTAAATGAAGGTTTATTTCTGAGCTCTCTATTCAGACAGACGTTCAATACGTCTGTCCTTATGCCAACACAAATGGTTTTGATTAATGTAGGTTTGCAGTAAGTTTTGAAATCAAAATGTAAGTCCTCTTTTTTCTTCTTTTTTCTTCTTTTTCAAGATTGGTTTGGCTATTCAGTATCCCTTGAGAGTCCATGCATTTTAGGATGGGCTTTTCTGTTTCTGCGAAGTAACACTGTTGGGATTTTGATAGGGATCACTTTAAATTTGTAGTTCACTGTGAGTGATATTGTCATCTTAACTACATTAAAGCCTTTCAATCCATGAACACAGGATGTATTCCTATTTCTTTGTCACCTTTAATCTTATTCAGCAATATTTTATAGTTTTCAATGTACATATCTTTTGTCTCATTGGTTAAATTTATTCCTAAATATTTTATCCTTTTTGATACTGTTGTAAATGGAATTATTTTCTTAATTTCATTTTCTGATTGTTCATCATTAGTGTATAGAAATGCAACTGATTTTGTGAGTTGGTTTTGCATCCTGCAACTCTGCTTAGTTAGTTATTTTATTTTATTTTATTTTTTTATTTTTTGAGACAGAGTCTCACTCTGTCACCCTGCATGGAGTGCAGTGTCATCATCTTAGCTCACTGCAACCTCAAACTCCTGGGCTCAAGGGATCCTCTTGCCTCAGCCTCCCAAGAAGCTGGGACTACAGGTGGCACCACGACAGCTGGCTAATTTTTCTATTTTTAGTAGAGACGGGGTCTTGCTGTTGCTCAGGCTGGTCTCAAACTCCTGAGCTCAAGCAGTCCTCCCGTCTCAGCTTCCCAGAATGCTAAGATTACAGGTGTGAGCCACCGTGCCCAGCCTGAATTAGTTTATTAACTATAACAGGTGTGTGTATGTAGTCTTTAGGGTTTGCTACATATAAGATCATGTCATCTGTGAACAGAGAAAATTTTATAGTTTCCTTTCCAATTTGGATACCTCTTATTTCCTTTACTTTCCTAATTGCTCTAGCTAGATCTTCCAGTACTATGTTGAATAGAAATAAAACTGGGCATCCTTGTCATGATCCTCATCTTAGTGGAAAAGCTGTCAGTCCATTGCCATTGAGTATATTATTAATAGCTGTTGGTTTTTCATAAATGGCCTTTATCACATTAAGGAAGTTTTCATCTATTCCTAGTTTATTGAGTGTTTTTGTCAAGAAAGGGTGTTCAACTTTGTCAAATGCTTTTCCTTTTCAGTCGACATGATCATATTTTCTTTCCCTCCATTCTGTTAACGTGTGATATATTAAATTGATTGAATGATCCTTGCATTCTGGGAATAAATCCCACTTGGTCATGGCATATAATCCTTTATGTTTTTCTGAATTCTATAGTAGTATTTTATTGAAGATTTTTCTGTCAACATTCATAATGGATTTTGGTTTGTAGTTAGTTTTCCTTTCTTACATCTTTTTTTAGCTTTAGTCTCAGGGTAATGGCTAGCCTCATAGAATGAACATGAAGTGTTTGTTCTTCAATTTTTTGGAAGAGTTCGAGGATTGGTGTTAATACTTCTTTAAATGTATATTTGAATTCACCAGTAAAGCTATTCTTTGTGGAGAGGTTTTTGATGACTTCTTTAATTTCCTTGCTAGTTATAGATCTATTCAGATTTTCTGTTTCTTCCTGATACAGTTTTGGTAGATTGTGTGTTTCTAGGAATTTGGCCATTTCACCTACGTTATCAGTTTGTTGGCATACACTTGTTCTTAGTATTCTCTTATGATCCTTTATATATGTGTAAGAGCTGTAGTAATGTCTCTACTTACATTTCTGATTTCATAATAATTTGAGTTTTTCTTTTTTTCTTAAGTCTGTCTCATTCTAACTAAAGGTTCGTCAGTTTTGTTATTCTTTTCAAAGAACCGACATTTGGGTTTTTTATTTTCTCTATTTTTCTATTCTCTATTTTATCTATCTCTACTCTGATCTTTATTATTTAGTTACTTCTATTAGCTTTGGGTTTAGTTTGCTCAATTCTTTTTCTAGTTCCGTAAGGTATAAAGTTAAGTTACTGATCTGAGTTCTTTCTTCTTTTTTAATGTAGGCATTTACAGCTGTAAATTTCTCTTTCAGCTCTGCTTTCACTTCTCCCCATAAGTGTCGGCATGTTGGTTTTTTTATTTCATTTGTCTGAGGTATTTTCTAATTTCCATTGTGATTTCTTCTTTGAAATCACGACTTTGAGAATTGTATTAGAATGTGTAGTTCAGTTTCCACAAATTTGCAAATATTTTTGTTTTCCTTCGGTTACTAATTTCCAGTCTCATTTCAGTGTGATTAGAAAAGAAATTTTATATGATTTCAATCTTTTAAAATCTTTTTGGCTGAACATATATAGTTTTTGGCTGGTTTTTTGGCTGAACATATATGATCTATCATAAAGACCGTTCAGTGTACATAAAGAAAATGCATGTTCTGTTGTTGGGTAGAGTTTTCCATGTACATGTTAGGTCCAGTTGGTTTATGGTGTTATTCAGGTCCTTTATTTCCTGTCGATCTTCTGTCTGGTTCTATCCATTTTTGAAAGTGGTGTGTTAAAGTCTCTATTATTGTAGAACTGCCTATTTCTCCTTTCAATTCTGTCAATGTTTGCTTTATATTATATATTTTGGAGCTCTGATTTAGTCCATATGTGTTTATAAATTGTTTTATCTTTTTGGTGAATTGACACTTCATCAACATATCATGTCCATTTTTCTCTGAGATTAGTATTGCCACCCCAGCTCTCTTTTATTAACTATTTGCA
This sequence comes from Lepilemur ruficaudatus, assembly GCA_963574885.1. NCBI lineage: Eukaryota > Metazoa > Chordata > Mammalia > Primates > Lepilemuridae > Lepilemur > Lepilemur ruficaudatus. The sequence goes on along the minus strand of CAUYRT010057759.1, from coordinate 3,114 downwards.
AGGAATATCTTTTCCATCCTTTCACTTTCAACCGTTTTGTATCTTTAGGTCTAAAGTGAGTGTCTTACAGACAGCATATAGTTAGCTGGATCATTTTTTAAACCAGTTCTGCTAATCTCTTTCTTTTGATTGGAGAGTCTGTTTACATTTAAGATAACTACCCATAAGGAAGGACTTTTGTCATTTTGGATTTGTTTTCTGTCTTTTAGCTTTGCAGTCCCTCATTTCCTCCATTACTGCCTTCTTTTCTGTTTAATTGATTTTTTTGTAGTGACAAGTTTTGATTCCCTTCTCATTTCCTTTTGTATATATTTTATAAATATGTTCTTTGTGTTTACCATAGAAATTGTATCTTTTTGTGAATTCTTTAAGTCTTTAGAAGTTATCTTTACTATTTGGTAAGCATGTAGAACTTTCTCACATTAAGGATGGTATAGCTCATATACAGACAACTGACCCAGCTTAAAAGTGGAGAAACTTGTCCAGGCATGGTGGCTCACACCTATAATCCTAGCACTTCAGGAAGCCAAGGTGGGAGGATTGCTTGAGGCCAGGAGTTTGAGACCGGCCTGAGCAAGAACAAGACCACATCTCTACAAAAATACAAAAACTGGCCAGGCATGGTGGTATGCACTTGTAGTCCCAGCTACTCAGGAGACTGAGAGGCAGGAGGATCACTTGAGCCCAAGAGTTTAAGGTTGCAGTGAGCTATGATGACGCCACTTCATTCTAGCCTGGGCAACAGAGGAAGACTCTGTCTCAAAAAAGTAAAAATAAAAGGAGAAACTTTAAGGGAAGATTCTAGGATTCTTCCTATAGATTCCTGAAAATTCAAATAAATAAATCCCCACCAGGAAAAATTGGTTGTTTTGTATTTTTTTACCTTTCTATCTCCTAAAAATCCAAGTGATGTGTCAGTACTTACTTCCAATATTTATTTGTTTATTTTGCTTATCATAAGTGTAAATCACATTATATTACCTTTGTCAACATCTGCTTTCAAAAATATTGTCTTTTTTTTTACTTGATTTTGAATGGCCCTCAACTTTAATCTGCATGTGGGCAAGGATGATTAGCCTCTCCAACTGGTCGCTTTCCTCAGATTCATCTCATACATGAAGGGAATTACCATTTTAAGACACATCTGAACTTCCCAGATGTAGTCAACTGTATGTGTTCACATCACATATATTCTCAAAATAAATGGTATATCTTATCTCATGTCTTCATGAGAAAAACGAATATTTCAGCTTTTATATGACTGATGAATACATTAAAATGTTAAGTTATATGATTTGTGCAAATGCGAAGTTTGTAAATACACAGGTGTAACAGTAAAATATTGTCAGATATTTTTCTTGACAAATCTGAAAATTAATAGTTTTTCTCTTTACTTATATTTTATCATATTGTTATTCCATGCATTCTATATTGAAATCATGACTGTGACCACATACAGGCTTTATTATAGCTGAATTCTTCTATCTATAATTTTAAAGGACTTTATGAGTTGCCAGATGGTCAGTGGGTTATGAAGCCAGTTTGGCCAACCAGTCCTCCTACCTGCTTTCATTCATTTATTTAACATTTATTGTATGAGGTACTGTGTTTGATGCTGTGAAGACACAAAAATGAATGAAACAGTCCCTGCCCTAAAGGGTTTTACAGTCAATTAGGTAAGGTGACATATATGCAAATATTGACAGTTCAGAATTTACTGTGACAAAGACCATTTGAGAAATAAAACAAAGTGCTCTCCTGTTAAATATCCCAGTTACTGTAAGCAGGTAGTGTCAATCATGGAGGCTTTGAGTCTTTGAGTTGTAGGTCTTTTGAGTTTATCCCTGACAATAGGTACGCCTTAGAAAGTAGAAATGTTCATTGAAGTTGTTATTCCAAACAGAAGCAATAGAATGAACAAAGGCATTGAACCAGAGCTAATTTGGACCACAAGAAGTAGTGATTAAGGGAGTTTTAGAGGCAGTAGTAGAGAAATGAGTCAGGAAAGGTAGATTAAAGCTGGAATAAGAAGGCCTTTAAATTAAAGGCTAAATTTAGACTTTATCTTACAGGCATCAGGGAGTTTTGTACTACAAGGTGACATCATCAGAGCTGTGTTTAGATGGGGCATGGAAGCTAGTTATAAGGTTTCTTCCATAGTCACGGTGGGAAAACATGAAGGTCTGAGTCAAAACAATGGCAGTGAGAATAGAAAAGAATTGTGGAGATATAATCAACAAGATTTGGTGGCTAGTGAAAAATGGAAGGTAAGAGAGAATGAGTCAAAATACACCTGCAATTTTGAGTCTGACTGACTTGGAACATGAAAATTGAACAGATGAGACAGAAAGTGTTTTGTTGTTTTGGACATAGCTTCTCGGGCATTTGGAGATGTCACTGCTCAGCAGCGGTGTTTGCCGTGAGTAAACTGCTGCTGCTGCTGCCGCTTGTTCACAATGGATGTGACCTGAGCTTGTTTCTAAAACTTTTTTTTTAATTTGAGGATTTTTCAAACTTAAAAAATAAAAAACTATGCAGAGGCTGTTTCACTGTTTTAAATACCTAAAAATCAGTGTTTTATACAAGGACATAATGAGCAAGAAAACCTTTTAGCTTTTCCCCAGTTTTACTCCCAACCTTTGTGCCTGCACCACCCAGTACACTGCCCACCAGCCACCTGCAGCTGTTCACCTGTAATGTGGCCTAAATTGATATGTGCTGTAACTATAAAAATGCATCCCAGATTTCAGAGGCGTGGTATAAATAAAGAATGTCAAATATCTCATTAATGGTATTTTACATTAATCGTATGTTTTGTTTTGTTTTGAGACAGTCTCACTCTGTTGCCCGGGCTACAGTGCTGTGGCGTCAGCTTAGCTCACAGCAACCTCAAACCCCTGGCTCAGGCAATCCTCCTGCCTCAGCCTCCCGAGTAGCTGGGACTACAGGCATGCGCCACCATGCCCGGCTAATTTTTTCTATATATTTTTAGTTGTCCAGCTAATTTCTTTCTATTTTTAGTAGAGATGGGGCTCACTGTTGCTCAGGCTGGTTTCAAACTCCTGACCTTGAGCGATCCTCCCACCTCAGCCTCCTAGAGTGCTAGGATTGCAG
>CAUYRT010057758.1:0-21846 GCA_963574885.1 Lepilemur ruficaudatus | reverse complement strand
CCTGTAGTCCCAGCTACCCAGGAGGTTGAGAAAGGAGGATCGCTTGAGCCCAGGAGTTTGAGGTTGATGTGAGCTAGGCTGATGCCATGGCACTCTAGCCCAGGCAACAGAGAGAGACTGTCTCAAAAAAAATGTGTATGTACATATATGTATACACACACACATGCACACATACACACATACCCCCCAAATCTTTGAGTACAGGATCACGCAGCCAGGGGAATTTTCTCAACAGAATTTTCTTCAAAGGCTCAATGAATTCTCAGACCCATATATATCACTGAGCTTCCCCCTTTGTAGGAAAAATAATAACACCGTGATTCAGTGACTTCAACATTCGTACTCATGATGCTCAATCCTGGAATTTCTCCACCTCCTGATTTCTATGACCTACATTCTCTACTTCAACTATTATGATCATCCCCTAAGAGCTCATCATTTTGTGGAGACTCTCAACTCATAACTTTTATCTAAGTTATGATCATAGCCTCCTTAACTGCTTCTCACTTTCCCATTCCTAACATTACTATGCTTTCTAGCCTCAAAATATATTGAGCACCTACTTTACACCATGATTTGTTCTAAGCACTGTGGATATAACGAAGGATTTGGGGCAAGTGGTGCTTTTCATCACAGGCTCAGAGTCCAGTAGCTTCCAGGCGGTGGATTTTTTCACATTCTGATCCAGGCGTAATACTTCAACACTCACCAACCACCATGCACTCACAAAGTCTCATGGTTTACACTGCAGATATCCCGTAACTTACACTGCAACAGAATAAAAACTATAAATACTGTCACTCAGGATAGTGGGAAACCTTGCTCATCTCTTTCAACTACTGCTGAGATAGAGTTGAGAGATGCAGGATGGAATCTATTTGGAGAATAATCCAGCTCACAGTTGCATTCACAGATACAGTGCTCTTAGCATACTCTTTCTTCTTCTGGGAGACTAGTAATAATAATGATACTAACTAGCACTTATTATTTCTTACTAAGACCTTATATATATTTTCTTATTTTAGCTGCAGAACAGCCCTATGTAGTTGTTGTTATTATTGTTGTTATTTTACAAATGAAAAAACCTGAAGACCACAGAGGTTAAGTCAATGGCTAGTAAGTGTCTAATGAGTAGAAGAATCAACTTTCACAGCCACTCACCTGACCAGCTGGCACTCTTACCTGCTAGTGTCTGCAGCAGGAAATGATTGGCCACATTTTATCACTTGAAGAGATAAATAAAGATTATTCATATTCAGGGAAAACTTATACTCATCCTGCAGTTGCCAACTCCAAAATCACCTCTTTTAATACTTTCCCACTATCTCCAATGAGAATTATTTAGTTTCTTTTCTCAAGGGTGGCACTTGCTAAGGTCGAGTATTGGCTGAATAGGTAAGTGAATGAATGTATTTCTATAACACAATACACATTTCTATCATGCTGATGTTACATTGAATCATGGTTCTGGCTGTGTTTATACATTTATTTGCATGTTAGACTATGAATTTCTTAATGAAACAGATCAGGGTTAGTCATCTTTTTATGTCACCACCCAGCACAAATGTTGGCACATAGGTTCTCAATAAAGGTATACTAAATAAATGAGTGATGTAGAGAATAAATGAGTAGAGACATGGATGAATAAAAGGAAAGGATCTTAGAGATGAGTGCTAGAATGGTCAGAAATTCCAACAGTGTCACTGTGTAGTTTTTTATACACGTAAACGTCCATCAACATTTATCTCATTTTCTTGCATGTAGTAGCTATGAGAGAGATATTTAGTGCCTATGACAGATCTCTGTGCTTCCTTTCAGATATACGGGGCCACACAACTAGCTCTGGCAGTGAGCTTAGGCATTTCAGAGTAGGTTCTGGGTGGAGACATGCATGCCTGCAGGATCCTAAGAGGCAGCATCACCCTTTGAAAATGTGGGGGAACTAGCCTTGCCCTGGCCTGTGGTGGGGGTGGCAGCCTGAGGATCTCTGAACAGCCTTCTCCGTTGTTTTTCCCTTTCCTTGAGGAATACCACATTTGCAACCTTTAATTTCTCTCTTATAATTTACTATAAGCAATCAGGAGGAACCAAGACACTCCTTCAAGACATCCCTTGGAAATTTCCTCACCTAAATATCTAATTTTATCACTCACAAGTTATACCTTCCACAAAACACTAGAATTTGAACATAATTCAGCCAAGTTCTTTGCCACTTTACAGCAAGAATTGCCTCTTCTCCATTGTCCAATAACATGTTACCCATTTCCATCAGACAGCTCATCAGAATTGCACCTGATGTTCACATTTATATCAACATTCTATACCTTATTTATTTAGGTATTCTCTAAGAAAATGGAAGCTTTCTCTGTAGCTCTCCTCTTTTCTTTATGGACTGTCACCAGAATCACATTTAATAGTCCCTTTGCAGCAATGTTGGCTTTTTCTAGTGGGCACCTCAAGACTCCCCCAGACTCTACCTGCTTCCCAGTTCCAAAGCTGCTTCGACATTTTTAAGTGTTTGTTACAGCAGCATCCCATTTCTTGATGTTGATTTCCGTGTTACAGTTCTCCAGAGAAACAGAACCAGTAGCATATGTGTGTATATAATTCCTTATAATAAATTTTGTATGTGAACTTACTATAAGCATAAAATTTATTATAAGGAATTGGTTCACATGGTATGGAGGGTGAGAATCCCATAATCTGCTGTTTATAAAATGGAGGCCTAGGAAGGCCGAGCGTGTAATTTCAGTCCAAGTCCAAAGCCTGAGAACCAGATTAGTGTAAGTCCTGGTCCAACAGCTGGAGCAGACCAAAGTTCCAGCTCAAACAGTCAGGCATAGAGAGCACATTCTTCCTTCCTCTGCTTTTTTGTTCTATTCAGACCCTCAAAGGATTGGATTATTCCCATCCACCTTGAAGAGGGCAGTCTGCTGTTCTCAGTCCACAAATTCACATGCTACTCTCATTCAGAAACACCCCCATGGACACACCTAGAAATAATCTTTAGCCAAATATATGGACATCCTTTGGTCTAGTCAATTTGACACATAAATCATCACATCACAGACTAATAATGTAAGTATCCAATAGTTGTTGAATGAAAGAATAGGTAACACTATTACTTGTGGCATTAAGGCTGGCCTCACAGTCATATGGATCTTGGCAATTAAACAGGATGGGGAACTTGCAGCCTTAGGGCCACATGTAGACTTCTGCAACCTTGAGTGTGGCCTTTTGACTGAATCCAGATTTTACAGAACAAATCCTTTTAATAAGGAAATTTGTTCTATGAAGTTTGCATTTGGTCAAGGGGCCGCCCTTGGGGATACAGAGGGCCACATGTGTCCTTGATTCCTGGTTAAATTATAAGAAGATTATAAAAATAAACAAAGCAAAGGAAAAATCTTCTTGGGGTTAAGCGTGGATTGAATGTTGATATTGGCATATTAATTGTTTATGCCTTGCAAAGAGCTGGAACAAACAAGCTTGCCTAGAGTGTAGTCAGTCTGCAAAATGAATGTTTGGCTCACACGGTCACATGCCAGTTCTCACCAGCAAGGACTCATTCACTTGTTCATCAAATATTTACTGAGCACATACTCAGGACTACTAAAATGGCCACACTAGCAAGACTGATTGGAGTTTTTGTTCATCCTCATATCTTCTTTGGAATTATGGGCCAAGTTTAATTCAAAGTAACACAATTTATGCAGCTTGGGGTCTACAGGCAAGATGTAACTCTTATAGCAGACAGTATAATTATGATGTTTCTCTTTCTTCTGTTTATATTCATGGTTGTGCTTTGAAGGCACTTGGAATCGTAGTTTGTTTTTTTTTTTATCAGAGATCTGATTTATTTGGAGAGTTACACCTGAGTTTTTATGAAAGGTTCAAAAACATTGCTTGTTTTTTAGGCATTAAGCAAAATCACCCTGAGGGGCTCCCATTAACTCTCTGGTTAGATGAAGTGTGGTAGTTTGAGTACATAACTCATACTGATGGAATAAATTAGATGCAACTTGTTGGATGCTCATTCTTTAGCAATAAAAGGACTTAAGTGCATCCTCAGTGATTTTCGATGGAGAGTCTTCATGTTTCTTGGCTATGACTCTTGCTACTTTCAAATACTATTTTAAAAAAGTGGGAAAGGGGCTTATCAATTTCTTCCATTGCCCCTTGGGTGTAGGATGTTGGGACCTGGTGCCCCTGACTGAATCAAATGAGATGACCCAACAGGGCTCTGCTGCATGGGACCTAAGTCTGTGGCAGGAGTGGCCCTTTAGCTCAGGGATCCCCATTAAAGATCTTAAGCAATAAGGAAAACAAGGAAGAGCTATGTACATTGCCTGTGTTGGGTAATCCAATGCCTTGGGGTGAAGCGAGCGAAAGCCAGACAACCTTTCTGTAAGCTCCTTTGGATGGGAGCTGGCAGAATCTAGACTTGGCAGCTTCCCATCATGGAATATCCATTAACCTTGTTTATCTCTGGAAAAACACTGCCCTGATTCCACAGTCTGCTGCTTGTCAGGGAATAGAGCAAGAGATCATCTTCGAGTTCAAGGAGAGGATGAGCTTTTCAGTTATGGTGAACATATACGCTTGGGGTGCTGATTTTCCCTCTTTGTTCTGAGATAGCAGGTGACATGCAACAGAATATGATCCGAACACAGGTGACTGATCAGAGAGGTCCCCATTAGATTCTGGTAACTACAAACCATGGACCTCCTGTGGCCAGAACTCAGCTTCTTCTGGAGTTGATGAGTGATATCGACTTGAAATTAAAGCTAAACATAAGATTCAAATTCTTACATTGACTTTCAGTTCCCGCTTGATACCACGTCTCGGTACAATGCTGCTGGACAGTGGAGCTGCTCTAGTTCTTTCTCCATGGTTCACACTGTACCCATGTGTGACGTTCCTACACATTCAAAGCTACAAAACACTCTCATCTGTCTTCAGAGCAACCAAACAGGTGTTTCATATAAATGCTTATTATATTAATAAGGTAATCTATATTATACTTTTAAATGGAGTTTGATTAAACTTATGAAGTAACAGTTATTAAACATGAAAGCAGGCGACTGTATGAGGTTTTAAGTCACCAGAGGTAGCAATTTTCAAATAAGAGAGAAAGTCATTTTCTTAGAGGATTACTGCTATTTCATCTTGAGACAACTGTGGAAATGGATGGATGGGGACCCTGTTGAATCTGGTGTGGAAATTCTTAATTCTCTAATTTAAATGTCATTAATTCATAAATATGTCCTCTTAGAAAATATTATACATGGAAATTTACAGCTTAATTTAAAGTATTGATGAACATAAATTACAAAATGTGGATTTTAACAAATATGCTAGTTATATAGCTTGTCCACCAGTCTCTAATAAGTGCAGATTGAGTCAGCTTTAAATAGTAATTCTTAAAAAAAAAATTCAAGGAAGAAGATACCACAGAATTCTACGATATGTTTCATAACAACCATTATATCAGGAATTTTTTTCTCATACCCAAACACAGGCCTCATATTCCATATTTCAAATGTATTTTTCTCCAATAGATAGTCATAATAATATTTATGTATAATGGAATTAATTACAACATAAGTATATAGTTGTGTATATTGCCATACACATAGGCTTGATTGCATTAAAATGCAGCATTAGCAGAGTAGCATTTTTCATAGTAGCCTATTTTTGCTTATCTGGTCACTTTTGATGAATAAAGGCTATTTCAATCTTTAAAATAAATTTTTTAATAAAACTATTGGCTGTTTAATAGCACAGCTATTGGCTATCCTATTAAACAATCACAAAAGGCAAACTTAAGGATATGCAAGTCTAGCTTTGAATATGTATGTAGCATTACCAGTGGGCTAAACATTGTGTTGGTTGTTTTCACATATCACATCATTTAATTTGTATAACATCCGTGTGATATAAGAATTGCCAAGCCCATTTTACAGATACATTTCACACAGAACATGGATGCCTACATCAAAGTCCAGCTATCTGAAGAATATTATGCCAAGAAACACAAACACCAAAACAAAAGGCCTTGGAGTGATATGGACTCTTGTATAACTTAAAAAGACAATTATGTTTCAATAATTGGTTCATTTAAAAATAAAACAAGACAAAAAATTCAAACAACCAAAAATAAAACCCTTTCTATATGACAGAGCATTGGACCAGAATCAGAGTCAGCAGATATAACAGTACTTCAACTCTGTGATCAACTCTGTGTGTTGCAAGAAGCCACAGTTTTTTCTTAATCAATGAACTCAATATAATGGTTATAATTCATGTTTGTAAATATTTTGACCATGACCCATAGTAAGAAATACATTTTATATTGCAACTTGGTAAAACACACACATACACTCCCCAAAAAGTTTCACCATACACTATTTACTCTTACCATGTACCATGCACCCTAATATTTTCTAGTTTGTTCTATTTAACCTTTAAAAATGTTTGTTAATCACTCAGATGATTTTACAACCCACTGATGGGCCTCAACCTGATCTCTGAAAAGTACTTCCAGTTCTTAGAAAAAAATTATGATATATTAACATAGTGTTTCATTACTACTCAAGAAACAAATCTATTTATGCCAATTTTCACTCCAAACAACCTCCATTGGAAAACAATTGCTCTATCTATATGTATTCAAAAAACTTGAAGAAAATTTAACTAATGTTTTCTTATGTTTGAAAAATGATCCATATATTTCAGGAAAAAATAGTGAAGTCCTGAGCTATTGAGTAATATAAGAGAAGCAAAGGTTAACATGATTCACTGAACAAATATGCTTAATAAGGCATCTGGAATGTCATAACAGGAGGCAGCTATGAAGCCCTTGTGTAGAACAGATCCTCACGTACAGGGCTTATGTTTGTCTTTATTAAAGGCAATAAGAGAATTGATATACACTTTCACTATATCTTTTGTAAGTAAAAAAAAAAAAAAATAATTATTCATTCCCTATGTACTTAGGCAGCATTTGTAAGAAGAAACCTCTGTGTTTTCTAATAATAAGGAAATAGACATACCAAGAATTAAAACCAGTTTCATCAAGGGTGTGCTTTTGTTTCCCAAATAACTTTTATATTCTTTAATATGTGTTTGCTTCACTAAGAAATCTGAATTTGTCATTGAATATGGTATCAGCTATTCATTCCACAGATGTTTGTTGAACTCCTATATGCCCCAAACAGGGGATACAAAGATAAATAAGACAGAAAGAAATTTCTGCTTTCACTAAGTTTACATTTCTGTGAAAACTCAGTAGGTCTTCGCATCTTTTTAACTAGATGAGTTGCTATGGCATTTTCATACACACGCATAGACTGAGAAATGTTAACAAAACCATGTACAAGTTAATGCGTAAAGAATAAGACTCAGGACTTGGGGTCATCACTCAAGGTGAAGGAATTGCATGTGTGCAAATCTGAATATTTTGTTTACTGCTGTTAAAAATCTGACTTGCTTTGAATAAAAGTGGCTCAGAACTGAGGAGTGATGTAAGATAAGACTGGTGTCGTGTTAAGAACTAGAGTGAGATCTGATAGAGAGATGGTGTAAGGGAAAGTAGAGTAATGGACTTCTATATGGCAGGTAAGCAATAGGCAGCCACCTCAGCCTGGGGTTTATGACTTGGGTTTCCATGGAGGCAGTTCATGTATTTGGTTTGGAACTCCTGACCTTGAGCGATCCTCCCGCCTTGGCCTCCCAGAGCGCTAGGATTACAGGCGTGAGCCACAGCGCCTGGCCGAGTTCACGTATTTGGAAAGGAAAATTACATACTTATTTTCATTAATCTCCAACTGAAATTTGACATTTTCTTCACTTATGAAGGTGGTCAAGAAACTTATCACATCTGAATTATCATTACCTATGACTTTGTCACCAATACAGATCACAAATATTTCCGTATTCTTTTACTGTGGCTGGAGAGATCTTGAAATACTATTTCTGCTCATCAGACTATTAAATAATTAAATTATTGTACTTACAAGTCAAGTACTAGATCTTGTTATTTAATACACTAATAAAAATTCATATACATTATTATATTTAAAGTTTGTTTTTCAGTTTTTTTGAGAACTGTGTTTCAATAGAATTGGCTTACTTTGTAAACTTGCATATTTTATGTTATGTATTTAAAGACATAACATAAAATTGTTGAGGTTTTCCAGACTGCCAAAGGAGTTCATGTCACAAAAAGGGTTAAGATCTCCTGTTTCTAAGCAAACACAAACTCACATATGTATAGTACAGGCAGGTAACATCAAGAATAGTCCGAAAAGAGATCATATAGTGATCTAGAGAAAAAAGTTGTTGGGAATTCATGGGAATTTCAGTAACTAATAGCCCTGTTTTCCACTCAAATTTGGATCCAACAGGAAAAAAAAAAAAAGACAAACGAATAGGTCAGATAGAGTTCAAAGCATCACCTTTTAACCAACAAACCCGATATTGAGAATGTGGCTTATTTCCTGGCTGCCACAACTCTGGGAGGCCCCGGTGGAGAGAACGGCAGAGTGGAGACATCATCCACTCAACACAGCATGCTGCAGCCTGCTTCGTGTCCACGGCCACAGACACTGAATCCTTCTGGACTTAAGCCAATTTACCCAGCAGGGCTGGTTTGGGCAGTTCTCCTCCTGCGGAGAGGAGATTTTGCCCCTGAAGCCCTTGAAATAGGTCAGAATAACACATTAATTAAATTGATTCCAAGACCAAAAATGTTCTTCCTATTCTGTCTCCCTTCCCAAGTTCTGTCCTTCTACAACTGTCTAATATAAGCTATCAGAAGTTCTGCAATAAAATTAAATGAAAATTGCAGAGACAAGCTTCATGAGTAAGATGCTAGCAATATGATGACCCAAATTTGAATATAATTCCTCCCATTGTGAAATTCCCTCAGAAGAATTAAAATCCAAACACTATTTGCTTCATAAGTTTAGGTCTAACGATGACAAAACCCAAAAGAATTCAAATTCTATTGCTCTTGTGAAGTAAATGTCCCAGAGTAACTCACATTGTTCTGACTTCTCGTAAGTGTTGGGCTGAGGTGTTTCCACAGTGCTGGCAGAGTGAGGGGATCCGGCAGTGGTCGCAACTGGGGCCTCTTCCCGGGGGCTGGCGTGGCTCCTGCAGGGCTGCAAAAAATATGTGCTAGTTTCGAACTCCCGACCTTGAGCGATCCGCCCTCCTCTGCCTCCCAGAGTGCTAGGATTACAGGCGTGAGCCACTGCGCCCGGCCTACAGAGTTTCAGATTGACAGGAAGACTAGATTTTGAGATTTATTGCAACCAGAGTGACTATAGTCAATAAAAATGTAGTATATATTTCAAAATAACTAAGAAAGTAAATTTCAAATGTCAAATGTCTCCCCACAAAAAATGATAAGTAAGCCAGGTAATGGGTATGTTAGTTAGCTTGATTTAATCATACACATTGTATACATATATCAAAACATCACACTGTACTCTTTAAATGTATACAACTGTGATTTGTAAATAAAAATAAAATAAAATAAAAAAAATATGTGCTAGGACTCGTATGAGCTTAACTGGTTAAAAGTTTCAAAAAGTTAACATTTTCACTGGTGGACCACACCTACCAAATTTAGAAAAGAAGCCAAACCTCGGCCTCTACAGTAATTATCCCAGAAAAAATTGCGTTCCCAGAATGTGGGGATTAGTATGTTGCCAGAAACTGTGGCCCAAAATGCAACGTCCATGTGAAGGGGAGGCTGGATGTGCGCTTGCATGGTAGATGGAATGACGGTCCCCCAAAGACGCTCATGTCCTAATCCCCTGGAACCTGTGATATGTTACCTTGCAAGGCCAAAAAGGACTTTGCAGTTGTCACGAAGGATTTGAAATGGGGAGATTATCCTGGTGTATCTAGGTGGGCTCAATACAGTTGCAAGGATCTTTATGAGAGGAAGGCAAGAGGGTCAGAGTCAGAGAGAGATTTGAAGATGCTGTGCTACTTCCTTTAGGATGCATAAGGGGCCACAAGACAAAGAACATAGGTGGCTGCTAAAATCCAGAAAAATCGAGGAAATGTATTTTCCCTTAGAGCTTCCAGAGGGAATAGTGACCTGCCAACACCTTGATTTTAGCGTAATAGGTCCTGTTTTGGAATTATGGCCTCCAGAACTATAAGATAATAAATTTGTGCTGTTTTCGGTTATTAAGTTTGGGGTAACTTGTTGCAGTAGCAGTAGAAAACTAATACAGCTGGTGGAAAGCTTGAATTCTGGGGTAAAACCAGCCTATATTCAGATCCCAGCTTGGCTACTTACTAAATAAGTGCACGGCCTTGGGGCTACCAGCATGGGCTGAGGTTCCTGAGTCACCAACACAAGTGTGCTAAGAGCAGTGGCTTGTACTGTTTGGGCCAAGACTTCACCATGAGATTCCCCGTGCCCACAAAAGCTGGGCCTGTGCCAGGTCCTGTGCAGGTGGCACCTGCAGAGGTTCCTCTCACACATGTGCCTTGGCTGATCCTCAGGTTTCCTCAGTCCTTTAGCCACCATGTTGTCAAAGCCAAATTGTCCCTGTATTTTTTCTGAGACCTTTATCTTTGCTGATGGCCATGCAACTTTGCATTCGGCCATGACCATCTATACAACAAAGGGCCACATGTAAAAAAAACCAATCCAGATAAAGCAACCACAGAACAGGCTGTGTCCAGCCACCAGGGCTGAAATATCATGCCACCTAAAACTTAAGGCCCCTTTTCCAAGTCAGAGAATTTAAAAAAGTCAAGTATGAAATTATAAAAAGCAGTCTCATGAGCCAACAAAAGCCTCCACAGCCCACTGCAGTCAAAACATCTCTCCCATACACAAAAAATCCAGAGCCCCGAACCTCTCGTTTAACATGTTTATTTTATTCCCCTAATTCCAGCCGTTAGTTGTATTTCTCAGCATTCTCCACGAAGGCACCAAATGTTGGCCTGTTTCTAAGGAAAATCCTTTCTTCCCTCCCAAATTCAAACATAATTGAGAAATAAGACAGAGGAATAAGGCAGATGGGGACCACAACATCAGCTGGACCACTGAGAAATCCGATGTTTGAGGATGTGGCTTCCATGTGCTGTCGAGGGAACAGTGAGCTGAGGCCCTGCAGAGAAGCCAGAGATGCAGCCATAACGCACGACCCTCCACTTACAGGAGAGAGCAGCAGCTGCAAACTTTCTCCCCCTGGATGAGGATAAGGGCCTCACTTAGACTGACATGGTAAAGACTAACACACTGTCGAGGTTAATCAGGTGCCACGGTTTTGATACACAGGCTGCTTCAGATGGCACAAAGTCCCCTTCCAGGGACTTCCAGTCCCTCTGAAATCCCCTGTTAAATCCAATCAAAATGTCCCCAGTGTAGTGGAAAGAAGGCCTTGTGATACCAGTCAAGAGATAATTATTTTTACCGTGGCATGAATAAACTATTAATTAATGCAAGAAGCAGCAATGTAGGCACCGTTACATAACTAACATGACTACTAGGGACACAAATCACAATTACCTGGAAGATCCCATTGGAGGTCACACCAGATTGATTAGGCATCTCATTTGTGGAACGCTCATGAACTACAAAGATAAAACAGAATAAAACCCATTTCTAAAACTCATTTTGTAAGATCAGCTTTTGATTTTTGTTCTTAGTGTATAATATGAACATATTCAGGAAGAGACTTGCCTATTTTCACATTGAATTTGATTTCCTAGTCCGTGTTCATTTAATTTTGCAGGGAAGACACTAGCTGAAGTGTGAAGGGCAATGTATGTGGAACCACCTTAGCTGGGAAGTGTGTAGCAAGTGATGCAGGTGAAGGTTCATCAATTCCCAAAGAGCCCAGAACTGGTTAAGATGGAGCTGCTTGGAGAGCGTGTCTCCAGCTGACATGTTTCCTCTGGTACTTCTGGATCTGGCTCACTATGGGAAAAGCTCACTGCTCTGCATTATTGGCTGTGCATCGCAGGACTTTTGGTGTTATTGTCAGCTACAGCTCAAAAGTTTATTCATGATTTGCTGATTTGGTGCCCTGGCCCATTTGTATTCTCTAGTGCTACCTGAGAGTAATTCATGTTGCTCTGACTTCTACGTCTGTAACTCCTTGGTGCATGTGGGTTTTGCAATGGACAGATCTCAGGAGTAACTAAAACCCCAGAAAGCTGCCTTTTTTTGCCAACATAAATCAAGGGTATTGATGTGGAAGTGTTTGGATAGCTTAAGAGAAATCCATCGCCACCACTGAAAAACCTACAACATGTGTGTTCAGCTGATGCTCAGCCAGGAGCTGTCTCTTCATGAATCCAGGAGAATTAAAAGGGGGCATTGTGCTATTTAAAATCATATTTTAAAATCATGAAGATACTACTTTAGGTCTATAGAATCTTTAAAGTGGTTGTGATATTTTAGGTTTTGTCTTTGTGCTCTTTCAAATGGTTGTAATATTTTAAGTTGAATCACTGCATTCTTTAAAATGGTTGCACTATTTTAGGATTTATCTGTGTTCATTCACTTCCACTTTTTTTTTCAGGGAGGTTTCTGATGATGTAGATTCCTTGTCAAAATGGTTTATTTCACTGTATTAGCAAGGGATGAGTTTTGATGATCATTTCTTGTGCTTAAGGCAATTCCTTATTCATTTCTCAGGAATCTTCCTTGCAGAATATCCTCAGAATCCAATAGGACTAGCATTTTAAGCAGCAATGCAAATATAAGAACAGGGCTGAATCCAATCATGTTGAAATTCCACAGCTTCCTCATCCCACCACTGACAAATTGATTGTACTGCAAAGTGGTCATGGTTCTTACAGTAACATCCTATGCCCAGCCCTGGTTTGGTGTACCGAGACCTCCAACTGCTTCATAAAAGCACTCACCACTGTTACCCCACCCAGGTGTACCTTAGCATATTGGAAACCTGAGTTCATTTCTTAGATTTGTAGATGTGTATGGACCAAATCATCTCACCCAGATACTCTCCATCTGCTTCTTTGTCTGTCTCATTTCCTCCGTGGTTCAGTCTGGACCAAGGCCAGGAGGCCAAAGTTATTCTGGAGATTACTTTCTCTGCCATGCCAGGGAGGCATGGATGCCTGTGCATACTGTATCTGGGGGCAGCATGACATTCTGGCAGGGTGTGTGGCTGCCCCTCCCAGGGAAATAGTTATGGGTTTGCTCTCTACATCCAGGGCTGGGGCATGACTAGTCACACTATTTGAAATATTAATAATTACTAAAAAGAGAGAGACAATACTTTTGGTAGCTTATAAGAAGTCACGGATATTATTCTAGAGTAATATCCTCCATTGAGTCATCATGACACTTGGGTTAAGTGTCTTTCTAGCACAGTGTTACTCTCAGCGTAATGCTCAGTGAGGCTCCATTAGAACTTACTCTCTCAAAGCATCCTGGTGAAGTCAGCTCAACCTTCAGCCATTCTGAAACCTCAGTGACACAGACTTTGTTGCGAGGGGGGAACAAATGACACCCAGGTTGGGGGACATGACTAAACTGTGGGGATAGCCCCTGAGAGAGGCAGCCAACAGTCCAGAATACCATATCTAAAGGGACTGGAAATCAGGCCAACTTCACTTTTCCTGTTCCTAGGCTATGACCTGGTAAGTGCAGATTGGTATAAGGGGTTCTCAGAGCAAGAATAATGAAAATTAGATTGGTGATGACTTTGTGAATCCAGGTAGATAGGACTTCAACTGAAGATCCAGGGGAGGGGCCTGGCATGAGCCAAGGCATCAGACCAGAGTCAAGCAGCCAGCATTCTGGGGAAAGCTCCAGACTCAGTAGCAAAGAACCAGAGCCCCAAGCAGGCACATGAGGCAGAAATCAAACTGACAACAAGGGGCTAAAGGAAAGCTTGACCCAGTGTGTGCATGGCTTCCTATTCCCAAGCCTTGGGACTAGGTCTACAGTAGGGTTTACTAACCTTGGCACTATTGCCACATGGAGCTGCATAATCCTTGTTGTGAGGGATTTCCCCGTGCATCGTATGATGTTCAGTAGCATCCCTCATCTCTATTCTCTAGGTGCTAATAATACTCCCTCAGCTGTGACAACTACAGATGTCTCCAGACATTGACAAATATCTCTGGATAAAAAAAGTTTCTCCAGTTGAAAACCACTAGTTGACAGCAGAAGACTAATTCCTGTCTGAACTGCCTGATGGGACCTCTCTCTTGATCAGGACTGGTTCAGGAACAGGCACAGCTGAATCCATCAAGTAAGGATCTCAGGATCTGCAGACAAGCAGGTTGAGGGCTTGAAAAAAACTATCCAAAGGCCTTCAGCAGCAAAATGAAAGATCCTCCATCAAGTGTTGGAAGGGGAAGAGTTATAACTTTGCTTAGAGTTAAGACAAGGGTGGAGAAGGGGGATGGAGATTTCAGGGTGAGTTGGGTCTACAGGTTTAAGGTAGAGGATATACCTGCTCCCTTGGGCTTGTCCAGATCCAGACCTATTATTCAGAAGCCCAGTCCTTGCCATCTGATATAGTTTGGGATTGAAATTCTACACTTTGATTGAGCACTGAGCAAAGGCACGGGTGGGTATTTAATGAAGAAGTCCATGCTTGTTGTTCTACACTGATGACTCATTCTCTTCTGGGATGACTGGCTGGCTTCACTATGAGAAGCCTTGCAGGATGCTACAACAGCAACTTCCCAGCAACACAGAAGTCTCATGTGAACTGCACTTAGAGAAGAACATCCAGAAAGGTCCAGGATGCTTTTCATGCTGAATCTTGTCTAAATTTCTCTTTTCCTGAGAGAGATGTCAGCCTACTCTGGAGCTAGGTTTAAGTTGAAGCGAGGGAGACCTGTCCTGCAGCTTCCTTCCCAATAACAATGGCCAGCACTGGCTTTGGTCACAGCTTTTTATCTGCTGTGTGTTCCTACAGATGGTCTTATGCGGCTCTCCTCAATAGACCTTCAACCCCCAGGAAGTTTGCCATTCCTAGATATGGACTTCTGCCACTTCCTGTGGCCATTTTCGACCTCGAGAGCTTGTTTGGAAGTTCTCACAGGGGAGCACAGCTACTCATATACCCTTAATCAAAGAATGGTCCTCCTCTAGGGAGGAAAATCATCCTCTTTGACCAAGTATGCAGCTTCAGGAGGGACACACATGGAGTGGTGAGGGAGGAAGGGGACACTCGCCTAGCCAGCCAGATCAGCCGAATCAACCCTGGTGATCAGTGGGGTGACAGATGTCTCAGCCAGATCACCCTCACATTCCCTGTGGTCATTTTGGTTCTCCACACATCACATCTTTCCTTCTAGAGAAGGAGTTAAATGTCCCATGGTCTGAGCAAAGAGCCAAGTTAAGAGCAGAGAGTGCCTGCCTGAATTCCCCCTCAGGAGTAGCCAGGATCACATCTCTACACGTGTCCTGGAAGTTCTCACAGCTCCTGTAAAGTTTGTTGTCCACATGTTCTAGGAGTTCTGGTGGTGAAGACTAAGTCTGAGTCCTGAATTCAGCAGAGACAGAGCTGCCTCCCACTCCTACCACCTCTCTCTCAGGCAGTGATGGTGAGCATGGCATTTGAGCACAGCATGTGGCAGATGGCAGGAACTGAATGCATGATTTTGTTTGATATTTGAAAATGAAATAGTGCTCCTTATAAAACTTTCAGGTATTGGGAGATTCTAGGTAAGTGCAAATTATAGGGTTAATTTTATTGCTACCATCTGAGAAAATCCAAAGCAGCAAAAACTGGCTTTTCTTAACTGAGATCAAGAAGTCATCAATGAACAAACAGGGTGGTGGCATTTTGGCTTTCTCCCTCTGCTAGGTACTCTGTCTTTAGGTTTGTTTGATTCCTGGGATTCAGTACTATTTAGTTAGAGGAGAATATTCTTTCTACTTGAATATGTGTTTATAAGATTTCTGATCCATTAGGCACTTTATTCCCACTGATTAACATTTGCACACAGATTGTAAAACTACATTTGGATGGGCAACAGAGGATAGAAATTTGCTTAAATTTTGTGCATTCCTTATTTTAATATTATCACAACTCCCTAAACTCCAGATACATTTACAGTTTATTTTGTATGTTTAAATGCCTATATTTTCTTTCCTTCCCTTCCTCCTTCTTTCTTTTTCCTTCCCTCCCTCCCTCACTCCCTCCTTTTCTTTCTTTCTTTCTTTCTTTCTTTCTTTCTTTCTTTCTTTGTTTCTTTCTTTCTTTCTTTCTTTCTTTCTTTCTTTCTTTCTTTCTTTTTCTTTCTTTCTCTCTCTCTCATGTAATTTTTTTATATTGGTTTGAAAAGTATGTGATTGTGTGTGTGTGTGGGTGAGAGAGAGAGAGAGAGAGAGAGAGAGAGAGAGAGATTTTTGCTTTCAGTGCCTCCGAAGGCTTAACTTGGTTATTCAGGAATGATCTCAATTTTGTTTTGCACATATTTGGCTTTGAATTTTATCCAGAAATTTAGGGTTATATTAACTCTTCTGTGGTTAAAACCTGTTTTAATTCTAGCAACCTCCATCTGGGTATACTTTAAGAGAAAAGGTCCAATATATTCAGTAGTCAACTAGGTCAATTAGGTCCTAATTTCCAGTTCTGTCTATTACACATTATGCAATATTTCCAATGGGTTGGCATTGTGCGTGGTGGCCTTTGAAACATGTAAGCAGGACCTTGAAATGAGGACCAGTAGAAGTTCTGTCTTTCCTGTTTACTGTGCTTGTTTTCCAGGATTCCTTCCTGACAGTACACCCCAAACCCTGGAGCTCGCCAATAAACAGTCAAACTAAAATAATGCTCCCACTCACTCAGGTTCCTCTACCTCTCTTCACCTGCCATTTAGCCATGTGGCAGAATTTGGTGTATAGATTATGAAATTCCAGGAGGCCAGGTCAATCTTAGGTCTGCTCCTCACTAGCTCTGAGAATTCAGGAAATTGGAGAGATTTAAAAGTCGCACTTTGGCTCAACAAAAATTTAAAGACTCAAAAGTTGTGATCATTGGCTTAATCTCCCCATCTTCATCAGTGACTAAAGGAATTAAGTATTAAATGGAATTATAATCTATTGAATCTATTGTCCTACTAAAAGAAAAATTGAATTTCAAGAGCCTTATACAGAAGCTCAATTAACAGAGATGACTCACTTCAATAACATGTGAACCACTGACAGCTGACTCAGAACTTCAAGGTGATACAAAGACATGCCTGGAAGGCACAGTCCCTCCTGGGGTCATGGAGCCCCATTCTCTGCCTTTACACAGGACTAGGTCCCGGTCACTTCTGCGCTTCCCCATTGGAAAGGTGTTCTCTACTCAGTCCCCGCATCCTGCTCCTCCTTCCCTCCCCTTTGGAAGTGAAATATATTTCTTCCTGTCCTGACAGAAGCAGAGATGTAAGAAAAGTCATTATCTTCTATTTGAGAAACAATTTTTTTCTTTATGTAATGATGTTGATGCTTTGTTTTAACATATGGTATTCTATTTAAAAATCTGTTAAAAAATATATACAATGAACTACAATTAAACCTAAAGCATCTTAAAAACACAAGTTAATATTTAAAGCCTAAGCGTGGACAGTAAAGGAGTTAATAGAGGGAGTTATCACATTTAGAGTTTTTTAAAAAGTTATTTAGACAGCAGCTATTACTGTCAATGCCTCTTAGCAGGCACAAAAAAAGAAGTAATAATAGGTGCTCTTGCTACATTAAAAAAAAATTTATTTATTTGTTTAATTCAGTGATACGAGTGAGCTGAACCCTTTTGGGAATAACTCCATCAGGGTGATTTGAAAGCCCTGAGTTTACAGGCAAAATAGAGTGTCTTATTCACTTTTGTGTTGAATTCATTCATTCCCTCTTAGGTTTTACTTGGTTTCTGGACATAGTAGGTCTGCACAGAGTTGTTGAATGAAGAAATGTGGAAAATCACAGAAGCGATTCCTTAAACAAATATATCTACAGCTGGTAGCTGGTGGGTATGTACGGACAGAAACTGGAAACCTAGAGAGGGATCCCTACTAAGTTAGAAAGAAGCATCCCAGTAGGGCCACAAATGGGTGAGACTGCCATTAGTGGAAGAGCTGTCTTGAATTTTACCCTAAAAATTTTCATGGGAAGGATCTTCATATATATCTTGTAATACTATTTGAGTTTAGTTATTTTAATCAAGTTGTCTTTGTGATGCTACTTCACTAAAATATAATAATAGTAAGTGAAAGATACATTCATTTTTAGTTTAGCTAATCACATCATCAATCTGTGCAGTGGCAAATATGCTAATTACCGTCAGTTCTACTACAACACAACATACATGTTCCTAAAGCTCTGTGGGAAAGGGCACAATAAAAATCTCAGGGCCTATGGGAAAAATGAGGTCAGGGGCACAGCCCTCAAAAACTCTGTCAGTGACACAGAGAAAAGACAGAAACCTAATAAAAATGGTAGTACAGTTTTAGCTATGATACATGATTAAGAAATACGTAAATGCTGCAACAAAATAGCACTATACCATGAAAAGGTTGGAAATTTGCTTGTGGATGTCTGAAGGGTTGCAGTTGATAAATTATTTGTGAAGTGGTGGAAGGAAGTTATCTGAAATTGGATCAAAAGGTGTAACAGTGGATGTGGACAGCTGTGGCCCCATCTTATACATGGTGAACTACAGTAGCTAGTGGACGTTTCAGATGGGTGAATGTGTGGATTTTGTGTATTCCTATACAGCTCAGTTCAGTTGGATACAGTTTCCTTGGTTCACTTAGTGTTTCTTGCAGACAAAATTTCACACAGAAAACTTGAAACTTATGTTATGCTCAAATTATACCTTGATATAACAACTGCATTGGAACAAATTCACATTTCTGGAATAAGCATCTATGGCAGAACTGACTGTATAGGCAAGGTACTAAGGATGATCATAGCTAACACATTTGGAGCCCTTGTGGTGTACCAGGAACAGTTCCAAGTTTTGACATGTATGAATGAATGCATTAAATCCTATAAACAATCCTGTGCAGTAGGTACTATTATTGTTCTTGATTTGTAGATGAGGACAATGAGCCACAGAGAGGTGAAATAACTTGCCCCCAAGTTCATAGAACTACATGGGCAAGACTCCAGCTCTTGTTTTCCTATTCATTCTTCTCTTCTTTCTTCTCTGTTGAAAGGAAAGTAACTGCCTTCAGGTGTTAAACCTCAATTTTAGGGAGCAGCAAAAACTGTCACATGTTTTTGGTATATCATTTGCCACCTGATAGTAATAGCAAAATGCATTAACTCCTTCCAACCAGTGAGACACTCATTGATTATGATCCAAAGGGTATGGATGATGGAGGGACTGTTTAAACTATGTCAAAAGATTCCAGTTTGCTAACTCACTTTGTGCATTAGTCTTCTCTCTTTCCTGGGCAGGATTTTCACAATATGATAATGGAAAGCAGTGGGCAGGGGAAGGGCAAATAAACTGTTATACAAACGTACATACCTGTACTTGGCTAGGGTGGATCTATATTTGGTAAGATTTAGCTGTATTATATTTTCATGCCTAACAGTTACAGAATTGGAACTTGTCCCTCAGGACAGGAATTTGCCATCTACGTTCCAACATTCTTTGTCTTCTGAGCAAAACCACTGCATTGATGTCATCTAATCTCCTTGTTTTTGTATTTTCCCTGTTAGCTTTATACTGTCTCTTTTCTTCTCTGGTCATTCTACCATGCTATAATGGGAATTTTTGTTTTGTGGTGCTTTGTTTTCTTTCCCCCATCCCATTTAATTCATTTTTACTGGTGAAAGGTGGTAGTGATAGGAAGTGGTACACAGGGAAGAGTATGGGGAGCAAAAACACTCTAGGCTTTGAGATAATGATAAATTAGAGGTCACTGTCCCTCTCATTTATTCCTATTATTAAAAATGTATCTTTCTTTGCAACTAAGTCTCAAATTATTTAAAGATTAAAAATCACACAAATTGCCTTTCACTTTCATAAACTAGAGGTTAATTTCTTTGAAAAAATAAGATTCTCATATGCAGCCAGAACTGCTAACAATTACAAGCCCATTGGTTTTCCATTCTGGTTGTAGGTTACAGTCAATACTTGGGGAAAGTTTTAATATTACCTAAGAAATAACAGCAACAGCCCCTTCATTGTTCCTCCCCCCAGCAAGGAAAAAAAAGCTAAAATGAGTTGACCAGGGCAAGGATTTTCATCTCTGCTACAACACAAGGACTGCACTGGATAGCATAGTCATTCATTCATTCATTCGTCATTATTCACTGGGGATCTACCAAGTGCCGAGCATCGGGAGAGGAATAACGTGGTGATTCCATATACTTTCTGATGTTAGAAGACACAGAGATCTGAAGTATATGTAGGAATTAGCTAGGTGAAGGGAGGAGTACCCTGAGACAATGTTGCAGAAGAATGATCAGGGGAAAGGGTGGAACCCTGTGGTGGGGAAAAAAATGAGACTCCAGAGGAAGTTTTCCAGGGGAAGGCATGTCTGGGGATGGATGACTGGCAGGGACTGCACTCCTGTGACCTTCCGTCTAGTCTCACAAGCGGCCTGCTGGATGCCGGAGCAGGATGCTCTGCCATTGGTCTTCCCCAGTGTTTACTGGAACGTTCATCTGCAGACAGCCACTTCACGGACTGCACCTCAGCCCTTCTCTCTGCTGCTCTGTGAGGTTTTTTCTGTGGTCATTTATTGTGCAGCAACATCTTTTTCTTAACTAGTCAAGAAAGTATGGTCAGTCTGAGGCAGGGAAGATGAGAATGAAGGAGCTACAGTATCTCAGCAAAGTCCTTTCTTTTAGGGAGGGGCTCAATTTCCTTATCTATTATAGGGTGAGGGAGTAAGCCAAAGGGTCTTCAAGACCTCTTTAAACTTAGAACTGACCTTCCAAAGAAGCTCTTCAAATCAAAGGTTTTTACCTTGAGATTCCAGATTGGTTATTTATTTAGTTAATTTATACCCAAATATAAAACCATCCTCATGTTGTCATCTAATCTTTGACAAAGCAGACAAAAATATACACTGGGGAAAAGAATCTCTATTCAATAAATGGTGCTGGGAAAATTGGATAATCACATGTAGAAGATTGAAACTAGATACACACCTTTCACCTCTCACAAAAATCAATCTCGATTGTAGAGGTGAAGGGCGTGCCTCTCACCCTTTCTAGGGAGAGGCAAAGACATAAAATGTAACCAAAATGTTTGTACTATCATAATTTCCTGAAATAAAAAAAAAAACTCCCTCAAATGGGACCTGATCAAATTAAAAAGCTTCTGCAAAGCCAAGGAAACTATCATGAGAGCAAACAGACGACCTACAAAATAGGAGAAAATATTAGCATGTTACACATCCAGTAAAGGGCTGGTAACTAGAATCTATATAGAACTCAGGAAAATCAGCAAGAAAAAAAATCAAACAACCCTATCAAAAAGTGTGCAAAGGGCATGAACAGAAATTTTTCAAAAGAAGATACACTAATGGCCAACAAACACATGAAAAAATGCTCAACATCTCTAATCAGCAGAGAAATGCAAATCAAAACCATAATGAGATATCACTTATCTCCAGTGAGAATGGACTTTATCAAAAAGTCCCAAAACAATAAATGTTCGTTTGATCAGGTCCCATTTATTTATTTTTGTTGTTGCTATGATTGCCTTTGGGGTCTTCTTCATGAATTCTTTGCCTAGGCCAATGTCTGTTAGAGTTTTTCCAACATTTTCTTCTAGAATTCTTAAGGTTTCATGCCTTAGGTTTAAGACTGTTATCCATTGTGAGTTTATTTTTTTTTATTTCAGGAAATTATGATAGTACAAACATTTT
>CAUYRT010057757.1:0-27167 GCA_963574885.1 Lepilemur ruficaudatus | reverse complement strand
TATGTATATACCCATCCCCTCCTCCCGCTTCCCATCTGCCCGACACCAGATAAATGTTATTCCTATATGTCCACTTAGGTGTTGATCAGTGAAACCAATTTGCTCGTGAGTACATGTGGTGCCTGTCTATCCATTCTTGGGATACTTCACTTAGTAGAATGGGTTCCAGCTCTATCCAGGAAAATACAAGAGATGCTAGATCACCATTGTTTCTTATAGCTGAATAGTACTCCATGGTATACATATACCACATTTTATTAATCCACTCCTGTATTGATGGGCACTTGGGCTGTTTCCACAACTTTGCAATTGTGAATTGTGCTGCTATAAACATTCGAGTGCAGGTGTCTTTTTTAAAGAGTGTCTTTTGTTCTTTTGGGTAGATGCCCAGTAGTGGGATTGCTGGATCAAATGGTAGATCTACTTGTATTGCTTTAAGTTATCTCCATATTGCTTTCCACAGGGGTTGAGCTAGTTTGCAGTCCCACCAGCAGTGTATGAGAGTTCCTGTCTCTCCGCATCCACGCCAACATTTATTGTTTTGGGACTTTTTAATGGAGGCCATTCTCACTAGAGATAAATGATATCTCATTGCGGTTTTGATTTGCATTTCCCTGATGATTAGAGATGTTGAGCATTTTTTTGTATGTTTGTTGGCCATTCTTCTGTCTTCCTTTGAAAAGCTTCTGTTCATGTCCTTTCCCCACTTTTTGATAGGGTTGTTTGATTTTTTGTTGCTGATTTTCCTGAGTTCTAAATAGATTCTAGTTATCAGCCCCTTATCAGATGCGTAGCATGTGAAAATTTTCTCCCTTTCTGTAGGTTGTCTGTTTGCTCTCGTGACAGTTTCTTTGGCTGTGCAGTGCCATGTGTTATTAACTCACTTGGTTCTCACTATAACCCCGTGCAGTCAGTACCATCATCACCCCCACTTTACAGATAAGGAAACTGAGGCCCAAAGAGGTATAGAAAACCTGTATATAGAGCTGATAATGAATAAAATGCTTTCACATTTTCTTTTTTCACTACAGCCCTGTGAAGTAGTGGATTTGATATAATCTAAGATGGCATCAATTATAAAATGCACCATTATTTTTATGTGCCACTAAGAAAAAAAGCTGCCAATTACAAGTACTCGAATTGTATCCAGTTTTCAGAGGCACTAAAATGTGAGAACAAAATGCATTATGGAATTGATGAAATGAGGTAGGAATTTCTATCCCCATCACAGTTGCAGAGCCTGGGGCTTAGAAGTGAGTACATTTCTCCAGGTGACAAAAGTCATGAGAGAGGAACTCGAAACTTGGTACACAAAATATGCTCTTTCTTCGGTATTATTCTGAGCGTTATGGGAATCTTTGATCCCTGCATTTAAAGGAGGGTTTACTGTGTGTGTCTGACTCTATGGCATCTCTCAGACAGAACTTTTTGGGCAAGGGAATACTTTCTGTGCTGTTTAAATCACATCTTGTGGGTGGTGGAGTATCTCATCTAAATGCAGGGCAAGCTTTTCTTCTTTGCTGGGCCCTGCCCCAGCTCCGGGGAGCCCTCACCCTGTTCCTGGCCCCTAAGCTACAATACATAACCCACGCCCGTCTCCTGTCCTTGTGTTCTCCAGCCGTTTTGGATCTGTTTGAGAGGCCTGCCCTGCTCTCCCCAGAAAAGCCTCAGTTGTGTAAATAAAACTTTTCATTTCCTTTTGGTGTATGTATGGCATTATCAGTCTTGATATCCAGACCAAATTTTGAGTGAGGGTCCCTCTTGCTTCTGCAGAGAGGCGTCAGCAGGTCTCTAAGAATAACTCGACGGAAGCCCACATCATCTAAAAGCCATTTAAAATGTTTCTAGCAGAGAAAAACATTAATCATTTCTTCCTAGCTACTTTCAAAATGAAGAGAGGTGCTGCCAGCTGCCATGTTTACTTGAAAGTCTACAGGCGTCTCTCAATAGTGTCTTGCTGCAGCTCCTCGCAGCAAAAGAAGAGCTTGCAGGAAGGGGTGGCTGTGTGCAGTCGGCTGTCCTGCGTGGGCCAGGACACGTGAGGACAAAGGCCGGCAAGGGAAGACCTTCCATACTGTCAATTAGAACAGGCAGAGCTATGAGAATCTAGATGGTTTTAAAAGGTCCTTCCAGAGTGAATGAGAGAAAGAATATATAAATCAGGCAGAAAAAGAAAAAAAAAGACCAATTAGTTAGAAGGAGAGAAAGATTTTGAAATTGAAGGAACATAGAGAGGGAAATTAGGAAGAAAAAGAAGAATGAAAAACTACAACAAATTGACAGAGAAGCTTGGTGCATTAAGAAATGGGAGGAGAAATAAAAAAGGAGTAATTAGACAAGGAGAGGGCAATAAACAAGATAAATAATAATACGAGGAACTAATATTCCCGTCTTGTATAGGCTTTTAATCAAGAACCACTGTTTACTGCATGAAGGTTAAAATACACTCACTTCTGGGGGGTGGTATGAACAGGAGAAGCTACTCGCTGCTTGGACATGATTCACACAGTAATTACAAGGTCTAACAACACTGTTCCCAAGCCTGAATCATTAATCACCATTTCCGATGATGTTGAAAGCGTAATGAGAAAACCCATACCCATGCTTTCCAGGTCAATTTCAAGCTCTGTTATAAGAGGTATGGAGAGAAATCGATGGTGTATTATTTTCCTGATTCAGAGTCGACATTTCAAACAGCACAGTGTGAAAATATAAAGACAGTGCCCTTTTAAAGGTCAATAGTGATTTCCATTACAATCCCCGATTTATCATTCGGCCCAGAAGATTTATTCTAGGCTGGGATGCGACTGAAGAGTTTGCTCTACACGAAGGAAAAGCAAAGCAGGAAAAAAATTTTTTTCTAGTAGTTTTACGGGCTTTTCTCCCTCTTTAGTTTTTTTTCCCCTTTTGAGTTCAAAAGGCAGGCACCTGAAAAGACCAAATCTTCAAACATTTACATTTGGGTTTTTTTCTATTTTGTCCAAGTGATAAATTCTCTTTAACCTCTCTGCTGCCTCCAGGTAGCCTGGGAGGTCTGGGGAAAATGCCTCTCAAAAGTTTCCGCTTTTGGCATCTTGAAGAAGTATTTTTGAAGAATGTTAAGGGTCTTTTCCTTGCTCTTCTCCTACCTTCCTCTATCTTGCTTTGTGAGCCAGAGAGCACTGCTTCCAGAGAATTCCCCAGGAATTTTGGCCATCTGGCCAAAGAACAATTTCAATACAGGGCATCTTGAAAACTTCAGAGAGGGCTATTCTATGTGGCTCCTGCGGAGGAAGGCGAGGTTCTTTTCTTCACCTGGAGCTCAGTGGCTTGGGAGTGCTTTGGCCGAATCAGGGAGCTTCTGGCTGGGAAGCTGTAGAGCAAGCCACGTAACCAAAACCAAAGAGAGGTGATAGAAAGTGTTATTTGGTAGATTTTTTTTTTTCTTAGTTATATTACTGGTCAGTAGTGTTGTGGGTCTCAAAACTGATGGAAAAAGGTTAAATTAATTAGGCTGCCTGGGTCTCTGGTTATTTTGTTGACATGAGAGTGATGCTGTCTCCTGTAATCAGTAACAATGACCCTGTGGACTTAACGCATTTGGGCAAATTCAGAATTTTTACAGAGAGAGTCTGAAAATAGGTATGTCTGGAGTCAAGCCAAGTTGGGGGTAGGATAAGGGAAATCCAGTCCTGATGTTTTCCTCCCTGTGACAGGCTGGGGGCCCCATTTGTTTTTAGCCTCTTGGTTTCCTCACTCTGCCTGCGGGAGGTGGCGTATTGGCCCTGGTTAGTGAGCATGGGTCCAGACGTTGCGCGTTCAGGGCCCAGACCCTGCTGCCCTGGCTCTGGGGGTTGAGCTGTCCATGAGGAACCCGTGATCTCCTTTGCTCTCCTATGCCGTATTTTTTTAAGTGAAGCTCCCCACTCCCAAGCAGAGACTATTCAGAGATTAGAGGCTGAGTTTATATGATTCTGAGATTGAGTAGGATGAGATCATTTGCCAAGTTCTTCAATTTCAGCTTGTTAATAAAGGTACCATTTTGATTCTCTAACTACAACTCCTTTGCTTTAATTCTCCCGTGGTTCAGAAAGGGGAAGACAGCACTATTTATTGGCCTCCAGTAGACTCCCCAAAGGCTGAAATTCTGACTTTCCTTAATCGTCTTGAAAATTTAATACAAACAGCTGATGGAGCGCAGAGATTCCATTAGACGGTTTGCTCTACACTTGCTGGCTTTGTTCAGTTCCTGAGCAAGTATCTTTCAAGCACCTACTGTGTATTAGGAGCTATGCCTCAGCCGTATGCAAGACAGACAAACTCCTGCCATCAAGAACTTCTAGTGGAGAAAAAAAAACAGCAATGGGAGAAAGATGTTATAAATTGTGATTATTCCTATGATGGAAATAAACAAAAGGCAACAAAGAATAAGAGAGGCAGAGGGTGGCTTTAGATAGAGTGGATTTGGTTCATGTTCTACCATCAATTAAAATTGCTCATGCTGTTTGAGTGGACACAAAACCAGTAGTTAATAAACATAGTGATTCCTTGATATATGGTATTACAATTTTTAGTCTCCTCATAATTTGCATGTTTCTACTAGACTTTTTACATATTGTCATACTTTCATTTATTTAATCAATGCATATTTTATTCCAGGACATTCGCTAGGGTCTAAGGACATAGGGATGCATGAGACATTCTTGCTGCCTCAAGGTACAAACTATCTAGCTGGGAGAGGCAGGGACATAAATAATTATAATATGCTGAGATAAGCTGGGGGATCATAAAAACACAGAGCAGGGAGTGGCCAACTAGAAAAGTAAAAGTGGGGAAATTTCAGGCAGTGGGGAAATAAGCATCGTAAGAAGTGCCAAAGTGATAAGAAGCATGGCTCGTTTTTTGGTGGAGCAGGAGTGAAGTGTGCTGATGAGACCAGGGTGGCCAATGTACAAAGGTTCTGGAAAACTGGAACATTTTCAACATTTCTCAGAAACACAGGCCCAATAACCTCATGTTTTGCTTTGAAACCTCCCTTAAGTTTAATTATTATTCCCATTTTAAAGGCAAGCAAAACATGATCAACACCTAAGTGGACACATAGGAACATCATTTATTGGGTGTTGGGCAGACGGGAGCAGGGAGGAGGGGATGGGTATATACATACATAATGAGTGCGATGTGCACCGTCTGGGGGATGGTCAGGCTTGAGGCTCTGACTAGAGGGGGGAGGGGGGCAAGGGCAATGTACGTAACCTTAACATTTGTACCCCCATAATATGCTGAAATAAAAATAAATAAATAAATAAATAAATAAAGGCAAGCAAAACAAACCTCGGAGGAGTTAAGTGACTTGTCCGGGTCATGTGGTTGGTAAGGAGCACAGCCAGGTCAGAATGGCCGTGAACATAAAATGATCTTATTGGTATGGATATTACAGGATATGAAAAGGCAGGGTTTAGGTAGGTTGGGTTTTTTTTTAACGTAGCCTACATAGCACAGTTTCCTGTTCTGAGCAAACTTTCTGCTTAATCCCCAAAAAAGTACATAAAACCCCATAAGAATTTGATGGTGGTTGTGGATGCCTTCTGATAAAATTTTAATTTTTTGAGGAGAAGCAATCCACTTAATTCTCAGCTAGAACATGACAGGAAAAGTTTGAGAGTGAAAGAGAGTGAGATTTAAAGACAAGAAAAGAAGTCAGTGTCTTGGTTCATTTTCTGTAGCTGTAGCAGAATATCACAGACAGGGTAATTTATAAAGAAAAGGAATTTATTTAGCTGGGAGAATGGGAAGTCCAAGAGCATGGCGAGAGCCTTCTTGCTGCGTATTAATATGGTGACGGGCATCACATGGCAAGAGGACGAGAGTGTCCCAGCTCAGGTCTCCCTTCCTCTTCACATAAAGCCACCAGTCCCATCATGGGGGCTCCACCCTGAAGACTTTGTCTAATCCAAATTACCTCCCCAAAGCCTCTCCTCCAAATGCCATCAATATATGAATTTGGGGATGAAGTTTCCAACATACAAAATTTGGGGAACACATTCAAACTTTAACAGTCAGCTTAATTATTATTTCACTTGGCTAGAGCGAAAACAACTTCTTGCTTAAGCTCTTGTTGGGTAGAGTAAAAAGATATTTTCTAAAATATCCAAAGCAGTCTTTAGTGATTCAGTCTTGGTGCATATTGAAGAGGGTAATTAGAGAAAAGAAGGGGTTTAAAAGTGACTTACGCACTATCTCCACTAATTATTTTTAATAAGGAGTGATTTGGGATGCAGAGTACTCCCCCCGACCCCTCCTTGCATGTCCAAAGCAGAAGCAGTGCTATGTGTGTGCTGAGGCGTATCAAAGCCTGGCTGAACCTTCCTTAGCAGGTCTGGTGGTTTGATGTTAGTTCAAAGGAAACCTCCAATCCCAAAGACTTTTAAATTTCTTTCTGCAAAATAAATTAAATGCAAAAAGCCAATATAAGCCTCTCTATACTTCTGTATGTGAATGATATAACCAAGTTGTTTCTCTCCAAAGCGTTCTTCGGAAATGCATGCTTTTATCACGCATAGCATATATTTACATGATGCTCAAAATATGTTTCAATTTTGGAAAGATGGACCAAGAAGAGTATGGGGACTTGCTGCTAAGGATGGCTCAGCCCGCCAGTCCTGTGCCTGGCCCAGGCTGGAGCACTGTGGGAGGTCGAATGTATGAATGGCGTGTCATAATTGATTCTTCATATAAGTTTTCAGAAGCACATGGGTGCTAAATAAAGACAAACATCCTACATTTGACCTGTAGGTCCTGCAGAGTCTGACTCCTTTCTCCATTTCCAGACCCATCTGGTACCATGGTTGTTCTTGTGTTTCTTCTGCTCCTCCTACCACAAAGTCTTTGCACAACTATTCCCTTCCTCGTGGAATTACCTTCCTGACCCTCTTTGCATTGTGTAACCCCTATTATCATTTAGATCTCAGCTGTCTGTATAGGTACTTTAGGCAGGTCTTCCCTGACATCCCTGTATAGTTCAAACCTTTTACTGCATGCTATCATACCACTGGGGACCCCTCTTTTTGTGGTACCATCACTGGTGCTATAGTTATACCTTTATTTGTGTGGTTGGTTAATGAATATCCATCTTCCCCACTAGACTATAATCTTCATGAGATGTGAGACTGAGTCTCTTTTTGCTCACTATTACATCCCCTGTGCCAAATGCAGAAGCATTACAGGTTCTTAGTAGATATTTCTTGCACAGGTGACTAAATGAATAACAAAGCCAGTGGATTTCAGGAAAAGCTGGGTAGAAGCAGTGTGGCTTAGTGGAAAGAGCGCTGCCCTGGTGTCAAGAGCCTGGAACTCTACAATTATTAAGTCAATAAACCAATTATTGATTTTACCTCCTATGAGTTAAGCACAGTAAATATCCAGGTTGGTGAGAAGACTAAGACCTCATCTTTACCCTTGATGACTTCCTAGTCTGCTTGGGGAAACAGACACATCAACCGGTCCTTGAAATACACTGGTGGTACCATGATGGAAGTACCAAAATCCTGGTATGTGTGTGTCTGTGTGTGTCTATGTGTGAGCATAAACTAGCATCAGCCTTGGCTTGGGGAATGAGGTCAGGCATCACAGAGGAGGCCCCTTTCACTAGGGTCTTGAAGGACAAATAGGAGTTTGCTTTTTGACTCTGGGAAAATCATTCATCCTCATTCATTCCACAAATAATTTTGACAACCAATCAACAGGGATTATCTCTTAATTTTTCCAAGACTCAGATTTTTCATCTGTAAAAGTGGAGATGATGCAGTTTTCCCTGCTTACATCCCAGGGCTTGTGGTGGTTTGGTACATTGGAACTCATCACCATCCTTTCCTACCTCCATGGGGTCCTTCCTGAACTACAGAAGCTGGAGAGTAAAATACTACATTTCCCAGACCCCCCCTGCAGCTGGGGCTACCATGTGATTTAGGTTATCCAACAGCTCATGCTGTGGAAGATGCAAGTTAGGTGGAAGCCATCTCCCTGCTGTTTTGGCCGTTTATGCTGATAAGCCTGGCAGCGGAGGCATCTTTTCTCCCTGCAGCAATGTTCTAGTGCTTACTATCTAGTTCTGAGGGTGTTGAGAGGCAGTTGCAGCAGCAGTGAGGACTTCCCTACCCTTGTTTTGTAAGCTCAGTGGTGTGTCCTTGAATGCAACAGTTCTAGGGGCGGTTTCCTGGCTGTCCCTTGTAACTGATTCTGGCAAAGACAGGGCCAGTTCGGCAGTGTTGTTTTGGTGGTCATTCCTGGAGGCCCATCTAGAACTCACTCTGTCAGCCCTTCAACAATTTTATTAGAGTCTAATTCCCTGTACTAAATCTTCTTCTGATTAAAATAACCAGAGTGGTGGCTTCTGTCTCCTTCTGCTGAAGCCTAGCTCAAAAAGGACTAGTGTGCTGTGCCAATGCAGCAACTGGCATAGAAGCTCTTTTAATTCACTCATTTATTCAACATATACCTTTTGGACATCTACTATGACAACACTCTGAGCCTGGCACTTCAGGGTACAATGGTGGATAAGAGAACATGGTTGCATCATGGAGCTTATACTCTGGGGGAGGAGGCAAACAAGAAATAAGTAAAAAAATACTTATTTTTTACTTACAGATGGTGATAATTACAGATGGTGATAGATGTTATGAAGGAAATGTAAAAGGGCCTGAGATAGAGGATGTGAGGCGGGGCGAGGAGGAGAACTTAGAGCAGTGGGCAAAGACATGTCTCTGAAGAGGTGACAGTTAAAGAAACAGGCATGTGAAGTGTACGTGTGAGCATGTGTGCAGGTAGAGTGGCATGAGTCCTCCAAGCAGAGCGAGCAGCCTATGCGGAAGCTCAACCTCTCCTGTGAAAGTGGTATTTTCCTGGCTTGAAGGTGCAAACTTGCTAAACTGGCTGGGTGAGCTCAGGGCAACATTGTAAAGCCCGTGATTTGTGGTTAGCATCCCCTGTTGGCTCTTTTGACTCATTTCCTTATCCAAACAGCTCCTTCCTCAGCACTTCTGAAAACTTCTGCTGCCCATTCAATAAACTCACTCATTCAACAAATGTTTATTGAGCACTTGCCAGGTCTCAGGGTGGCGAAGTGAGGATAGATACGTACATAAATAAGACACAGCCTCTGCCTTTGAAGTGCTCCCCAGCTCCGTCTGGGCCTGCCAATCTCCAGGCTTCAGAGACTTTACACCCTTCCTGTCCTTATTAAAATGGACAATCCAGTGGCCCCACCTTCAGAACTCAGCCGATCTGCTAGCCTGGTTCCTAAAAACATGCTAGCGATTTAACTGTGCTCCATACCCCTCCGTGGCTGTTGTCAAGTGAACTTGGCGTGCAGAAGGGAATGCAATTGCAAGCCCAGGGAAAGGCCTGGCAGGGAACCTTATTTCTGGTGAATTTACCAGAGTCCCAGATCTAGTCTTCAGCCTTGTAGACTCAGAGAGCTGACTGGCCAAGAGCACCCTGAGTGCAGATTCATCTCTCTGGGATGGGCACACATGAACCAAGTCCACAGAGCAATTGTTGAAATCAGAAGACACCTTCGTACTCTCCATCAAGAACTGTAAATGTCAGGGGAACTGGCCACTTGACTCTGAGCATGTCTTGACCCAGCACCTTCTTCTTTAAAGGCATGTTACATGGGACAGCAAATATGGGTTTGCTTGGTAAACCTGGAATCAGTATGAGGGTGTGAGGACTGTTCTTAATGATACGGCTTCTGCCTTGTGCTCTTCAGAGAAATACCTTGTCTAGGGCTCCCTGGGCATTGACCACATGTGCCTCAGTGGCTTCCCTTTTCTATACTCCTGTGGTCAATCAATCCCTCTTCTGACTAACAGCTTTTTGGATGTGTCAACAAAGGGCTGCAAATATATGCTATCCTTACCATCATTCCCTCTCCTGTGAGCATGGCAGACATTACTAATTGATCACAGCTTTCCTACTGGACTCGGAAGAGGTCTCAACAATTCCTCTCTGCACAGCACTCCAGGGAAGCAGTCATTTGACTGCACTTGGCATGTAGAATGCAAATGACTTCTCTCCCTGGGTCATAAATTACGTTTGCTTAGCGTTCATCCTCACTTACCATGACTTGCCTACCTATGCTCTGTTTTATTCCTAGAGGCAAGTCCAGATTTCTGGTGGGGAGTGTGGCCTCATGAGATTGCCCTTCATTGGCCATATATAAGACATATTTACCACTTTACTAGGATCTTCAATGTCTTCATTCGTTCATTCCCTGAACATCTATTGGGAGCAAGTCAGTGCCAGGTTCTGGGTCTTACTGGCAAACCCCACCTTCTTGAGGCTCGGAGCTGAGTGGTCTACACCTGGGGATGGTTCTCAAGATGGAGACTTGGGACTTGGTACAGATCCACTTTTAGAGTCCTTGCTGGATTCCATGTCCCCAGAGGCAGGCACCTGTTTTCCTGCAGGATATGCCTTGTCCTTTGGGACTCTGCTGCTGAAACTCTTGACAGCTCAATTCCTTTCAGTTTACAAGTTGTATTTTCTCCTTTGACTTGTGTCCCCCGGTGGGGATGGGGGCCTGTGCTTATTTATGAAATCAGCAACAGTGCCTGAGCTTGGTTCCCAGAACACAAGGCTTTTAACAAAGGGACAATGATGTGTCCCCTTGAGTTCCAGAGGCAACCATGGAAATATTCTCCCAACACTCCAGAGAATGTCTGTTATAGTGTAATAAGGGGAGGAAGCAATGATTTCACTCCCGAATTTAAAAAGTGGTAGGACAAACAGAAAGAAGTCCATCAGGAGGAAGCAAATAACTCGGGAGAAGGAACAGAGCCTGTTGGAACGAAGGACCAGCTGAGTGGGTTAAAAAATAGCAGGGCAAGCAAGCGGCGCTGCCAGCCTCCTCCCTCCTCCTCCCTGCGGAGGAGACACATGTGTCAAGGCTAATGGGTCAGGGAAAGTTATTGCAGAGGCAGCTTCCTCTGTGGTTGGCTTGGAGTTCCCACTGCGCGGCTCCTGCTGCCTGCTCTAAAATGACTTCTCCTGTGCCCCGTGCTGTTCTCCCAGCGACAGGCTGGGGGCTCAGGCACACTTGCAGCTGGGGCTGGTCCGCCAGTTTCCCTCCCTTCACTTCCTCCTAGAAAATTCCCCCTGGAAAATAATGGGTATTTAGAAGTGGCCTACTTTTAAGGAAGGACGTAAAAAAGAGACAGGAGAAAGGAGGTACAGGAAAAGCAGAAAGAGGTGTTATCACAGAATGGTAAGGCCTTGGGGTGAGCAGTCAGACCTGGGTTCAAATTCTGACTTTGCCATGTACCAGCTTGGAGTTGCTGGATAAGCCATGTGACCTCTTCAAGCCTCAGTTTCTTTCTCCATCAAATGGGATAATTATCGTGCTGATCAGGAGGAGTTGTAAATGAGGTGAGAACACAGAGCCCAGAAGGCAGTAAGGACTCAACAGTGGTGCCTGTGACAATCATAATGCTCTCACGCTGGGGATCTTGCTGTTGATGATTGTGACTCTGGCAACCTCCTCTTGGGGCTTCAGTTTTGTTGTCTATGAGTGACTTGAGCCAGGCAGTCTATGAGCTCCCTCCTGGCACTGCCATTCCAAGAGTCCATGCTTTCGTGATTAAGAGAAAAGGGAAATAGTATGTTCAATATAAGAGATATGTACAACTGACATTTGCATGTTCATTAGGTTTGTAAGTCACTTTTATATATGTTTTCTGACCAGGGGTAGTTATCCCAATTTACAGATAAGGAAACTGAGGGTCAGAAAAGTCAAGTGATCTGCTCAAAATCATGAGGTTAGAAAATGGCGGAATCAAGACTCATCTTTCCAACACAATGACACCAGACCGCATTTAAGGTCTCTGAACTGACACTCACATTTGCATCACTGTATCTCTGCTCATTCCCTTTCCTCTGCCTGGAACATTCTCTCACATCAAAATGTCTCCTCCCAGATTCTATTAGTCCCTTTTCCGTCCTCTGAGAACATGTATGTGCACATGCTGCCGTCATGGCAATTATTTTCAAATGACTGTCTCCCCCATTGCACCGGGCAGCCCTTTAAGACAGAACCCAGTTTTTATTTATCTTTGTATTCCTAATTCTTGTCCCATCATCTGACACGTAGTAGGTTCTACACAAATTTCCAACCAGCGAATGAGTATAAATGATGCACATCATCTATCAGCTTGGCTGGGCAAAGAGATGTATTTGATGTGGCATAAAAATATTGGGCAATCTATCCAGTTTGAAATGGCCTACGTGATTCATCATTTTGTTTTTTAATAAGACCTCGGTCTTTGGAACTTATTTTTTGAAACTCATTAAAAATTACAATCTACCCTCTTGGGAATTTTGATCGGTCACTGTTTTCAAGGTGGCAGTCAGAACTAAAATTACATTTGAAGGGCTAAATTAGATGACTATTATTTAATTCCAGCTACACCACCAACAGGGACCCACACAAAAGGATGTCACGTGAGTGATGTGTTTGATGGAGACCTTACTTCTTCTAGGCCTGTTTTTATTTCTTTCTCTTCTTGGGCTTATGGATCATTTATTTTATTCCCCCAAAGCTTCAACCTGATGGTTGTTTTAGACTACTTTGATAAGATTTTAAATGTCACAGCTCTGTGTAGGAGGAGGCAATTCAAGGTTAATGAGAACCCAGACCACACTGAGTGTAAATCCAGCCTTTGGATTGACAGCTATGGGTGACAGAGACTGAAGACTCCCACGCACAAATAATGGATGCAATTTGACCTTTACCTGTTGAAGCAAATGAGCTAACTCATTCTGGGACAGATAGAGCTCTACTGGGATTAAAGTTTCAGGAAGATCAGCTGGGGATTAAGTTGTGATGATCAGAACCAAAGAATTCAAGAGAGGGACTTTGAGGGGTCTCTTGTGTATATATGTAGGGTGTATATATACATGTGTGTGTATTATATGTATATATACTTACATGCATATATGTATGTGTGTGTGCATGTGTGTGTATTCATCCCCATCCCCTTCTATGTTTTAAGGCAGCAGAAAGATTTGCAGATATATACCAATGAATCCCATGAAAGTGTGCAAAGTGTAATGTGCATGTGTATGATTTTCACCATCTTCTCAAAAAAGGTCCCTGTATGGTGGATTATTTCTTCCTCATTTCTCATTTGCTGATGAGGAGAAGGACTTTTCATTCTACTCCCCAGAAGCATAGAGCATGAGGACATGGTTCCCTCCTTCATTCTCTCAGCAACTTGGCTCACTCCTCCCCAGGAGCAACTTTGCTGGTTGGGGAAGGAACAGAGTGTGCTCCTCTGAGTGCGTACAAGGCTTCCCTCCAGCTGCAGGTGTACGTGATCTGTGTAGCTGCATGGAACACTGTGCTCAGAAGGGCCTCATGCATGGTTTAATGTTCTGCTATTGCCATTTTGAAATTATTAGTAATTTTTGAACTAGGGGCCCAGCATGTTCACTTTGCATTTGTCCTCGAAAATTATGTAGCCTGATGGGAAAGCACGTTCTCATTTGCTCTCCAATAAGGAGAATGTTCTGCCCTTGCACGGGGAGGCCTGCAGTTCTGGGGGATAAATTTCAATTTAGGGGGATGTTTTAGGAAGCCCATTTGGGCAGAGAACCAAGACTTACTCTCCTACCACCTTCACTGGCATATTGGGTGTTTGAGAGGAAGCGTTGCGTGGTGGTACAAGTGTGGGCCACTGCTGGGCACAAATCCTGGTTCTGCCACTTACTCAGTGCATGACCTTGGACAAATGATTCAACCTTATGTACCTCAGTTTCCTATCCTGTAAAGACTGAGTAACACTATTAAATGCTTTAACATATCTAAGTACTTATGGTTCCTAGAACATAGTGTTATTATTAATAATAATTGCTATTATAATTCAATCACTGTGAAACCTATACCTTATTTCTCACTTGATTTGGAATTGAAAAGGGAAGATGGAGTTTTTATTGGTTCTCTAAAACCTCAATAGTCCCTATGTCTTGAAAAAGGTTAAGAACCACTAGCAGGTTTTTAAAGGATCTGTCCCTGTCCTCTCAAGTAGCTTGAAAATTCGTAATTCAAAAACTGACGCTATAAGGGAGTATGGGATGAGAACTTTGTAAAAGTTAAAAACTAAATCCTTTAGGATCAGCTGGTGACAGATGAATCCCTCTCATTTTAAAATAAGACTTTTATCATCGTCTTTGTAACCTGCTCCAAGGGCACATGGATGGATATTCTCCTTCCCTGGACAAGAGCTGCAAGCATGTATGGGAGAGGAGGATGTACATATAAGAGACGTGGTTTCCAACCCAGTAAATCAGGCCCAGTGCAGTGTTTGCGAAGAGCTGTGAGCCTGCGTCTGGCTTGATGATTTTCTCGAACCATTTTGGTTGTTCTCTGAACTCCACAGAGGGAGGACGATTCTTTCACATCATTCCTGACCTCAAGAAGCTTACTGTCTGGTGAGGCAACCAAAATGCAGACGGAGAGCAGGCAGGGCAGGTCAGCGGGGAGCGGGCGGGCGAGGGGAGGGAGGGCACTTCGGCCTGCCTAAGGGGCCAGCAGGGGTGTCACAGAGGGGTTACCCTTGGACACTTAAAGTAAGAGCAGAGTTTTCATGTTAGGCGTGTGCATGTGTGTGTGCATGTGTGTGTATGTGTGTGTGTGTGTGTGACAGAGAGAGATGAATCTTTTAGGAAAAGTAAGATGGATGCAGCGGTATCAACGCACAGATACAGCCTGCTCGCAGGGCGGTGATTGCGTCCATGTCGGACTCATTGGCGCTGTAAATGAAAATCTTAATTTAAATACTCTTCCCAGCAAAGGCTCCCTCGCTCCTCCTTTCTCCCCAGAATGCCTTTATATTTCTTTAAAACTATCCTCACTTGCGATTCATACCTGATTTAACATTTCTCTCTGGGGTTTATCTCTGGTATAAAGTTTTCTGGATGACCACGAAGAGATAAGATGCTGAGAAACTTGGAAGGGCCTTGAAGGCCTCTGAGTGCAGATGCCGTGGGGGGAGGCGGGCAGGAAGGACGGATGACCCCGCAGGGGGACAGCCTGGTGGGAGCTGGGCTGGAGGCCTCAGTGGAGGCTGTGTGTGGCTTTCAGGGCGAGCGTTTGCTGACTTTGTGAAAAGGCAGACACAAAACGCCTCAAAATAAGTCCCAGATTCATCTCTGTTGAAACCCTGGGTCTGTGAGTGAGCTTTGTGGGGAGGCCCTGCTGACCCCACCTGCAGGTGGAGTGACCTCGGTTTGAGGTCCTGCACCGCCTCCGACTCTGTGTGTGATCAAGGGGACGTCCGCTAACTTCTCGAGTCTCAGCTATCCCATCTGTGAAACGAGGCCCCTGTCTCATGTCAATCCCACGTGAGATGTCGGGGTAATCTGCAAAGTACTGTGCGTATTGTTATTTCACATCGCTATGTATTTATTCCACATCGCGGGGCATGTCAGTGAATCTATATAAAAATAGGAAGAAACTAGACCAAAGCAAACAAAAACAAAGCAAAAGCAAAAGTAGGGGCTCTGTTTGAAGCCAAATAAGAACTTGGAGGGCATGTAACTGCCGTCATGCCTAGGGCCTGAAAACCTCAGGTTGGTGGCAGAGACTCTGTGCAGGAGGCCACAGGCCTGTGTCAAAACAGACAGAAGAAACGGTTTCTGTTGAAATTCGTGTCAGTCCTACAGTAAGGATGCCTCCCTCCCTTCCTTCTTGATCTACTACGTGACGGGCACGGTGCTAGGCACACGTGACAACCCGCAGCCCAAAGGGGAGAACGGCGTCCAACCCACCAGCCCTCCCCAAGGCAGGACTAGCTGGGATGGGAGTCGGGGTTGCAGGTGCAGCTGGGCACTGAGGCAGGGGCTCCCGAGACTGACGGCGGCAGTGAGAAACCGTTTCTTTCATTAGGTTTGTTTATTAAAGTTTGTGTTCATATTTTGTTTGTATATGTTTTTTTTTTCTCTCTTTCTTTCCTGAATATTTATTTGTAAAGTGTCAGGAACAGGGTTTATGCTGCAGACCTGGTAGACCCCATCTGATCACCATTTAGCCAAGGTACACACTGCAGCCTGACTTTTTGAGATCTTTTGTGACAAAGCTCTCTCTCTCCTCGGTGCAAGGTACAGGGAGGCGGCTCCGGGTTGGTCTAAAATATGCAGTGCTCCGGTGGGTTCAGGAACAGTTCACCAAATCATAGTTATTGTCCCAATATACCCCTGTTCATTTTATGCTTATTTAATTCACTTCACTTTACTCCAACCTAATTAAGTTTAATTCAATTTCATTTAGCTCAAAACAATTTCTGAACACTTGCCAGGTGCTGGGGGTCCAAGGACGATCAAAGAGGCTGTCTATACCCAACGCTTCCCGGTCTTGACACTTCCCCTCGTGGCCACTGGATGGCAGTGTGTCACATGAAACGTTCATTTTGCGGGGCTGGTGAGGGGCTCCTCCCCCTGGCCTAAGGCTCAGAGAGTGTTGCTTCTTACTTGGATTTGTTTAATGCACACTTCCAAATTGAGCCGACAGCTGGTATTGTAGCCATGCGTGTGCAGTATATGTGCTTAATTATACTGTGGAATTAAATTCAAATGGGTGAGAATGTGGTTACATGTGTATGTTTCCAAAGCCTGCTCGAGTTCGCAGCTTCTGCCGGGGGCTCAGTCAGGGGCGAGGAAACTGCCGAGGAAGCTGAGGGAAGCCTCAAACCCAGCCGGCAGGTGGCATCAAAAGGAAACTGCAAATCTGGCTTCGTGCGCCACCGACAGCCACAGCCCTGAGCTTCCCTTCCCTGCCCCGCTGCTGTCTGAGGGTTTTTCTGGAACGGTCAGACTTGTATTATTTGTTTTTTTTCCCCCCAATATCATGGGCATAAAATGGTATCTAAATGTGATTTCAGTGTGCATTTCCGTTTACTTGTGAGGCTGAACATCTTTTCACAAGTTTATTGGCCATTTCTTGAGGAGTAAATAATTGTCTCTTTTTTTATCTGCTCAGATTTCAGTGTACTCATTGTTAATTTTTTTAAACAAATGGTCTGACATAGTGACAAAGTCTGTACCTATTTTCCATACCAGCTAAGACGCTGTCGGCCTCAGGTAACAGAGCACCCAACTAACAATAGCTTTAATTATAAAGAAATACAAGTATCTCATGCAACAGCAGTCATGGCACTGGGTGGTTCCAGGGTAGGTTAAGAGGAGATTTAGACCCGCTGTCCCTGTCCTTCTGCTCTGCCTTCCTCAGCATGTTGCCATATCTCTTCTGGTGGTCTCAGCACCACTGCTGCAGTTCCAGGGAGTGTGTCCTTATACCATACAAGCAGGAAGCAGGAAGGAGGATGGCAGGAGCCTAAACAGGACCTTCACTGTCATTCTATTATGGAGGATCAAATTCTTTCTTAGAATCCTCCTAAAGTCTTGCCCTGTATCTCATGGGCCAGAACTGGTTGCATGCCTGTGTTAGATAAATTGTTGGCAGCTGGAAACAGGACTCCATGATTGGTTTAGGCCAATCCCAGTTCATCCCTGCCAGCTGGGCAGATTGCAGCCCCAGCAGAATCCAGGGGCAGGGATGAAGGCAGAAAGGGATATGTGCAGGCAGCCAACAGTGCTCCTTCCCCCAGATCAGAGCTAATCAGGTAGTCAACCAGTTCCTATTAGTTTCCTCCCGAACACCTTGCTTTTTAGTTCTCTGCCCAGCTGTTCCCTCCCCTGGCCTGCTTCACAGCTTGACTTCCCTCTGCTACCTTCCTCTGTTGGGTCACTTTTCTGAATCCCATATTTTCCTCTTTCTTGTTTTTTTCTCTCTCCTTTTGCAAAAGCCCAAATCCTTGGGTAACTTCCTAAGAGATAATGCATGCGAGATATGTGCTCTGAACCTTGCTTGTGTGACAATGTCAATATTGCATCCTCCCAGTGGATGCATCATTGGGTTGGTGTAGAATGCTAGGCTTCACATAATCTTCCGTCCGAATTATGGAGGCATTGCTCCCTTATTTTCTTATTTCCAATGTCTAGGAGTCCAAAGTCATCCTGTGTCTTGATCCTTTGATAAAAATTCAACTTCTGTTCTCAAAAGCTCTCCAGATCTCATCCTTACCCCTGGCCTTCTAGAATCCACCCAGCTGTACGTGGTGTTGGGCCCTTAGGGAGTTCTCTCAGCTGGAGCCCATAGCATGGTCCTTG
Organism: Lepilemur ruficaudatus; assembly: GCA_963574885.1. Lineage (NCBI taxonomy): Eukaryota > Metazoa > Chordata > Mammalia > Primates > Lepilemuridae > Lepilemur > Lepilemur ruficaudatus. The sequence continues at coordinate 8,966 of CAUYRT010057757.1, read as the reverse complement.
GCAATGTGCTTGTTTTGTGCCTCTGATAACTCTTTCCCCTTGGTTTTCTCTGTGTCAGATTCCTGAAGCTCCTGTTGGATGCAAGGTAGACTTCCTGGATTAACCCCTCATCATCCTCACCATTTTTTGATCTAGTTTTCCTCTCTTTATCTCTTTGTTTTATTTTCTGTGAGGTTTTTTTTGGGCTTGATTGTCCAAACTCCTTATTAAGTTTTTTATTTGCTTTTATACTGTTACTAAGAAATCTTTCTTGTTCTTTAACAGTCCCTTTTATAGCCTCATATTTTACGTATAAAATATTGCTCTGAGGATTTTTTTTATTTTGGAGATTTTCTTCTGTTTCTCGGATTTTCTGTTGTCTCTGAGTTCCTTTTGTTTTGTTTTTAGGGTGCTTTCCCGTCTCCTAGGATAGCTCCTCGTTGGCCTGTCCACATTAAAGAAGCAGGCACTGAAAGGTCAGTTGGAAGCTCTGAGTGTGGGCTGGGCTTCTTTTTTTCCCCTCTCTTTCTACATATTTACGGGGGTACATGTGAGTGTTTGTTACTTGCATAGAATGTGTAATGATCAAGTCAGGGTATCTTGGGTATCCATCACCTTGAGTGTGTATCATTTTTATGTGTTGGTATAGTTTCAAGTACTCTTGTCTAGTAACTTTGAAATATACATAACATTGTTGCTAAGTCTAGTCATCCTAGTGTGTTATCAAAACTGATAACTTATTTTGAGCTTGTTGATAGGAGGATCTTATGTAGGATGACTGGGGTATATCACCTTCTGATGGTGATAATCCAAAATCTCAAAATATGTAGACTTCATTCGAGGACCATTTCCAGTTTGATCCTATAAGGACCTAACAGTGGGTCTCCGTAGCATCAAGTTTTTGCAACATTAACTTATTCATATTCCTCAAGATACCAAACTTCCTCAGGCCTCAGTTTCCTTATTTATAATCAGATGGAATTGGGCTAGGTGACCTCAAAGGAGGCTTTCGACTCTACGGTTTTATAATACGATTCAGGACAGAGATTAGTTAAAAGACAGAAGCATATTAGAGGGAATCAACTATGCTAAAATAGAAAAATCCTTTGAAGCTGTCAGGAGATAGGTTTCTAGAAATCTAATAAAAATTTTGACTCATTGGAGACCTTATTCAATGGGAGATAATTAGAAATAAACTTGGAAGGGAGGACTCAAGGTGGGCTAATATTTGGTGGCAGTGCCTTAATTAATTTTGCCCTATGCCCTTGGGAAGCTGCGGTCACTGGGTTTTGCAGGCTACCTCGCGGGCCTGAATTGCACACCTAAGCTGGACATTGCTGATTGACTGAGGCATTATAGATCCAGAGAGAAGGAAGGAGTATTAGATTTTAATTTATAATAACCCATCCAAGACCCAGGGTCTTAGACTGACAGATCCCTACACAAAGGTCAACATCTTGGAGGATTTCTAAAATTAGATTCTTGTTTACCCGTAAAATGAAGCTGTGTTCTTCCCTCTGGGGCTGTGTGAGGTTAAAGGGTTCTCAAAAGGTGGTAGGAAAAACATCGCTTGGAGATTTCACATTTCTGCAGAGGAATTTACGGGGCTCTGATGTGTGTGTATTAAAATTAAAACTAAGTCTCAGTTCAAACTCTATTTGCTTACTTAGACTGTAAGTTCCTGCAAAATTGGTGCCTGCTAGCCCTACTTTTTAATGTATTACTCACACAATATGTGCAGTTGGTGTTGATTAGATGGTTGAGTAAATGAGTATATTGAGATCCAAGCATGCCCTAGAAAACTGCTTCCTTCTCATCCACCTCTAACTCACGGTGAAAATTTATAGGTCACCATCCAAGTTCAGGATGTTCTAAGCAGGCTGAGGATCAGAACGGAGGCTTGTTTAAAAGATGAAGGTCCATTTGCTGCCATTTGATGAAATTCCAGTGTCACAAAATACCTTGTGGAATCACATCTTGGCCGGCACTCCTGACTTGTCCTGCAGTCACTTCAATAACACATTGCCTGAGCAGAAATACAGCTAACCTGTCATAGTGGTATTTACACGGAGCACAGGAGAGAGTGATGACAGGGGAGACATTTAGGGCAGATTTCCTGGATTTACGATATTGATTTTTGTTCTTTGTATGAAGAAGAAATTAACATCTCTCCTCTTGGAAATATGTTCTCTGTAATGAGCCTGGTTAACTTCATGAAATATAACTTACCAAGTTAATGTTTGCCAACAATGGGGACTGGGTTGCATTCAGAGAGGGGCTGTTCTCACCCAGGGAAAAGGCTCTATTAAACCTCAGATGAGGAAGGAGACAGCTTAGGCTGCCTTTGGTTTTTGCAACACTGTTGAAAGACAAGCCTTCGTTGGGGAAAATTGTTTAAGAAAGCGATGAAGAGGAGGAAGATTTGCACAGTAGCACTGACTTAGGGGCTGCTTTTTATGTTTGTGCTTTCAAAAAAGCCATTTATTCATTTATCTGTTCAACAAACATTTATCAAAGGCCAGACACTGTCTTCATTAATATGGGGGTAAGGACTTGCCTTTAGGGAGCTAACAGACCGGAAGAGCCATCCACTCAAACCAGCCTCTTAACAGTTGAGCGTGGAGGCTTAAACTCCTTGTAAAATTCAGAATCTCCTCTGAGCCTTATAAAATGGGAAACTTGGTTTTGGAAAAGCCTAAGTCTATGTCTCACCTTTAATTCTCCAGTGCCGAGCATAGCATATGGCCTGCACTTTGAAATCAGTCCTTCGAGAAATATGCCTTTCATCATTTTCCCCCCTTTTGGGGATCTACAGTGATTTCCTAAGTTGCCTGCTGAACTCAAGATCAAAAACCTATGCCTGGGCTGGGCATGGTGGCTCATGTCTATAATCCTAGCACTCTGGTAGGCAAAGGTGGGAGGATGGCTTGAGCTCCGGAGTTCCAGACCAGCCTGAGCAAGAGCAAAATCCTGTCTCTATTAAAAATAAAAAAAAATTAGCCAGGTGTTGTGGTATGTGCCTGCAGTTCCAGCTACTCAGGAGGCTGAGGCAGGAGGATTGCTTGAGCCCAGGAGTTTGAGGTTGCTGTGAGCTAGGCTGATGCCACTGCACTCTAGCCAGGTGATAAAGTGAGACTCTGTCTCAAAACCCGCCCCCCCCCCAAAACCAAAAACCTATGCCTGAGTTTGAAGCCTTGTTGTAATTTAGCTTATCTTCCTTTGTGGCCACGTGGTCATAGCACCCCAAGGTGCACCTGTCCCCTCCGAGATTGCTCTCAGCCAGCTGACACCCTCTGATAGAATCTTGAGATTGTTAAACTGTTGGTAGATAGCTGCTGCCCCAGGAGCACCCCCACACTCCAAACCCAGGTGTGCTTTTGCCTGGGATTGCCCATCCTTCCACAGCCCAGGAACTAAAGGGTTAACACCTGGCAACCAGGGAACATAAACCCCAGCACTGTCTGCTCTGCTTGGTCTGAGCCCCAGCTGCACAGCTAGTGGAATATTTTGCACACACCCTGCCCACCCTGGGAATCCTACTCTACACTCATTCTTACTTTCCATGCTTGTTCTTCTTTGCTTCTTTTGATAATTCCCATTTTCCAAGGCCTAACATAGTAAACTTTATCCATGCATTTAATACCTATTTACTTAAGGCCTACAAAATGGACACAGTGGTGCAAAACAGACATTGTCAGCCCTCCTGGAGCTTAGAGTCTAGAATGGGGAGAGAGACGTCCATTAAACAAGTGTATGAATCAGCATAAGTTGTGTGGTGTGGGCCACGCTGGCAATGCAGTGGGGGTGTGGTGGTAGGGGTCGGGGTGGTGGGATCTGCGGGAACCTGTACCAGAGCCCTGGACCTGGTCTGGGCTCAGGAATGGGAGGTCAGGGAAGCCTTCCTTGCAGTGCTGGCCTTTGGGCTAAGGTCTGAAGCATGAGTAGTTGTTAGCTAGGCATACAGGAGGATAGGGAATGTCACACAGCAGGGGCAGCAGGTGCAAAGGCTCTGGGGTGAGGGAAGCATTGTGCATTTGAGAAATTGACAGTAGCCAGTGTGGTGGCCTGCAAGTCCCATTTCTTCCATGGACTCTTCTAGAACTCCTGAGAATTATATCTTTATATCTTCTTGTTGATTCATTAGTAAAGAGATTGATGGCCGGTGGGACATGGTTATGACCTTAAGGATCTTATGTCTGGTAACTTTTTTGTTTGTTTTTTTGAGACAAGTTCTTGCTCTGTCACTCGGGTTTGAGTGCAGTGGCGCCATCATAGCTCACTGCAACCTCAAACTCCTGCGCTCCAGCAATCCTCTTGTCTCAGCCTCCCGAGTAGCTGGGACTACAGGTGTGTGCCCCCATTCCCAGCTAATTTTTGTTTGTTTGCTATGTTGCTCAGGCTGGTTTTGAATTCCTGGCCTCAAGCCATCCTCCTGCCTCAGCTTCCCAAAGTGCTGGGATAACAGGTGTGAGCCACCGTGCCCAGCGTGGTAGCAGTTTGATGTATGACTTTGCATTATTCTTTAACTGCTTCACGTGCAGGGTCTCCCCCCATCAGACTGGACGCTCTCAGAGGCAGGACTGGTCAGGTGGGAGTTGTCTGTGCAGCATTAGTCTAAGAACTCATAAGAATGAGACGGTAGGATTTGAGCCAGAATTCAGCTGATGGACAGAAGTTGGCAACATAGAATCCATCATGATAAAACGAAGTCCTTTGAAACTTCCAGGAGAAATCATTTTAAGATCTAATTGTACTACTACTAATAAGGTTTAACTCAGTTCTCTCAGCACTACGATGCTTTTTCTGTGAACTCCTGGCTTTACAATACAGGGTTCCGTATTTACTGGGATTGAAGAAGGTATTTAGCCTGCCAGTAAGCACCATCTGTCTATATTTTATTTTCTGACTTTCGAGAAGCAGGGAAGATAGACCCAATCTCCGGCCACTTCCCATCTCAGCTTCCTGGGTCACTGCCTGAACTCTCGCACAGAGAGGTGACACGAAGAGCCGGTGGTGTTATTATTACTCTATCCCATGGCTTATTGCCTCTATTAAAGAAAAATGGGTCTGAGATGGGATCCTTCAGCTGGGGATCTGAGGAGGCTAGTGTCAGGCCCAGGGGAGGGCAGGGGTCATTTTTTACTGCAGTGAGCCGGGTGCAGGGAGTTTTCAGAGGGAAGACTCGTTAGCCACGGAGTGGAATTCTATCTGGGGCCTGGCAGCTCTGTAACAACCTCCCACCCCAGTGACCTCACGCAGACTCCTGAGCCCGCTGGTGCGAGCTGGCCATTGTGGCCTTCGTGTCTATGTTGGAGGTGATGGCTTTGGGGAAGGGAAGTGGGTGAGGTCCGTGGGAAGAAATGAGCCCAGAGGAGGCCGTGCCAATTACTGCACCTGTCAGTGTTCAACAACAGATAAAATTAATTCGGAAACCCAAACAGTCTGCAGAAAACCGAACACAATTATCTAAGAAATTAAGTTATACCGTTGCCATGACCTTTAATCAATCATCCAACCGTTAATGTTAATTCTGTGATCTAAAAATCATAGTTCTATTTGCATTTTAATGGCTGCTAAATGAGTGTCATCAGGAAGAAATAATGGCAGGGTGGCCTTTTGCTACAAATTCTTCCTTCCTAATGGTGATGCACAAAGCGAGGAAACAGCGTTCGGAAAAGGTTTTGTTTCACCTTCCAGCAGATGTATGGAGCTGCCCTTCTCAAATGAAAAAACAAGCAATTCCCCACAAATACCACCACCTGTTGTTGTAAATAAATCCAAGCTGTAAAATGGAACAAAAAGCTTAATGGCAAAATCATTACGCGGCTTCCACCTCCTCCCGCCAGCCCTTCATAATAGCCTCTTAACAACTTGTTCCTCAGTCATGTACCTTTTTAAGCTTTCGAACGGCCATCAGGCCCCATCCCCAACCAGGAGAAATGGCCTGTGGATTTGTGGCTAAAAATAAAGAGTTACCAACCTCGGGGAGAATGATGACACGTCCATTTGCGCGCTTTCAGCGGCTAGGACCTGGCTCTGTGCCACTCCAGACTCAGGGTTCCCTTTGAATCCTAATCCAGACACCCAGTGGCTTATTTTACAGCTAATGAACCCAACCTTCAGGTGGGAGCATAAAATCCTAATTAAATCAGGGCATCATGAGGTTGTCGGCAGGCTGTTTATAATGCGGCAGCTTCTGTGGGTAGTGATAGGAAAATTATAAAACGTTAGAGCTGGAATGTTGTATCCTTTAATTATCCACTTATCCATCTCCAGCCTCCTTTCGCCTATGGACTTCCTCGCTCCGTCTATAAATATTGACTGTTTAGCTGGCCCAGCATATTATACTTACTGAAAATACGCGTTCCTCACCTGAAACACAGCTTCTTTCCTTAAACCTCCTGGGAGAAGGCCTATATGAATTATTTCTTCTGATGAGAGAGGTCTTGGAATTATAAATTTGGGGGGAAAAAAAGCTTTAAAAATAAAAAAGCTTCAGAGATCTTCCACGTACGGGAAATTCAAATAAGGAAGGGAGGAGAAAATATTAGAGATGAATACTAAGTTATTTTTTTCTTCCACGGGAGGGTGGGGGGCGGGGCGGGGATTGTTCCCGAGAAGATTGCAAAACTCCATTTCATACAAGATTTATTAGCAGTGACAGAGGGAGATTGCTGAGTGGGACCCTGATAAATGCCTCGCCTCTTTTTTTTTTTTTTCTGCTTTAAAATTATGGGTTCTGTCCATAAAGTACTGATTAATTCATATTCACTCAATGACATATCCTTTTTTTTCTCCCCCAAGCAAAGATTGTAAGCATTTTACTTCAACAAATAAAGTACTCTGGGTGGGATGCATACTAATTCGTTTAGCACTGGAACTTGCAGTGCAATTTATGCAGCTAATCACAGCAAAGCAGGAAAGATTCTTTTCTTTTACTGTGACAAGACCTGCCTACCTTTCAGCATTTTTTCCCCTAAGGTATTATTAATCTCTAAACTTCACAAAATTGAAGACTTATCTAAGACCCTTTAAAACAGAGTGGCATCATATGTAGCAACTCCCCAAGAGAGAAATTTCTTTGCTTTTCTAAAGACTGACTGTAGCAATTGGAGTCTTTTCTTCTTTAAAGAATCCAGATGAAGTAACTGGTGTCTGTTCTAAATTTCCAGAGGAAATTGGCTGGATTTGAAACACAGTCTCTATTTTGGAGTATTAGGTGGGTTGGGAAGAGAAAAATGGAAACATACCTCAAGGGAAGAGAAGATACGTTGGGCAGTGGCTCAAGACCCAGAGGCGGCTGTTAGCTCCAGTATTTATTTACCTGGGAGGAACACAATGGTATTGCAATGGGATAGCCAGGACCTCCCTGCTTCGTAAGGTGGTGCCTCAGAGAGTCTGCAAGCAGTTTTCAATTTACTCAAAATTTTTAAATTTTAAGAGTATTATGGTCCCATTTAAAATATTGAAAAAGGCAGGAAATTACTAGAAAAAGGATGATTTCACCAGCTAGCACTGGGCTGGATTCTGATCTGGATTGGTAAGGGTTTTTCCATGAAAAAGGGTCCTTTGATTCTGGCTGGAAAAACACTGGCCTGTGTCCTCATGGGAGCAGGTGCTGGGTCTGTCTCGTTCACGTGGCCCAGTGCTTGGCGCTTGGTGGATGCTCACTATGTATTTGTTGAGGGAATGAAGTTAGTTGTAAATGAATAGTACACAACAGCGCATATCCCAATTTGATTTTGGATAACCAAATATAATAGCATATCCAGGTTGGTGCGTAGGGGTGTGAGTTTGGAAGATTCATCTCAAGGAGTTGTGTCCAGGGGAAGAAGCTGGGGGATTCCTAAACCTTTTAATCCCGATCTACTAAGGATCCAAGATCTGGAAACGGTGTTTTCAGACTCTCATGGCTCTGAAGAGGCTGAGTTCTAATCAAGCTGGCAGTGGGCACTGGGGAAGCCAGGAAACAGTGAGTGGTCAGGGAGCTGGTGACTGGCAGGCATTGAAGGACAGGTAACCCAGCCATTGAGGTGCAGGGCACAGGACTCTGCTTTCTGTTACTGGGAGATCACGGCTGTACGGTTGGAAACTTGAGCTGCAAGCCAGGGGACCCAGCCACTGGTGGAAACAGAATGGACCATGATTGACTCCATTTGGGGACAAAATTAGTAACAGTGCCTAGAGTTGAACGGAAAAGGAATCAAGGTGACTCAGTTATCAGGTTTGGGAGGTGTGATTCAGTGAGGAGCGGACTATTCCATGTCTGACCTAAGGAAACAGTCACATCAAATATAGGAGAGGTTCATTTTTGCCAGAGTTATTTGACACATTGCATACTTCAAGCTTTCTGCTTTAATAATAATGATGGCTAATATTTATTGTGCGTCTAATATGGGTCGGGAACAGTGCATAGCACTTGACTGGTATCTCATTTAATTCCACACAACAGTTTTGGGTGACAAGCACTGTTATCATCATCCCATTTTCTGAATAAGTGAAACGAAGGCTTGGAAGGGTTATTTGTGTAAGACCACATGTCTAGGAAGTGGAGCCAGGGCTGAATGTCTGGATGTACCAGAAAAGTTGGACAAACTGTTGAAATTCTGAAATTTCCCTATTGCAGTGGGTAAGGAGTCATTACAAGCTGTTTGACTGTCCACCATCCAGGAGATCCCCAGACCACTCTATGATCAACTAAAGAGTGATTAGTATAATAGAATGTCTCCAAGGCCAGCATCTCTGCTGAACTAAGTGTACATATTTTTCCTTTTATTTTTTTTTTTTGACACAGCGTCTCACTCTGTTGCCTGGGCTAGAGTGCTGTGGCATCAGCCTAGCTCACAGCAACCTCAAACTCCTGAGCTCAAGCAATCCTCCTGCCTCAGCCTCCCAAGTAGCTGGGACCACAGGCATACACTATCCCCCCTGGCTAATTTTTTATTTTTTGTAGAGATGGGGGTCTCACTATGTTTCCCAGGCTGGTC
>CAUYRT010057756.1:0-26319 GCA_963574885.1 Lepilemur ruficaudatus | reverse complement strand
GGCGGATAGCTGTGGCTCAGGGGTTCGACACCGGTCTCACACGGGCCTGACTACAGCGAGACCCCGTCTAAAAGTCTCGAAAAAAAAAAATAGTAAAGGCAAAAAAAAAACACACAAAACCAACAAAACCCAGCCGGGCGCTCTGGCAAGTGCCTGTAGTCCCAGCTACCCGGGAGGCTGAGGCAGCAGGATCGCTCACAGACCAGGACCTGGAGCTTGCGGTGACCCACCCTCACTGCACTCTACCCAGGACGCCGAGTGATACTCTGTCTCCACAAAAAAATACAAGGAGACACAAAACACACGGCTCAGGGTACATTTAAGAGCAGTAAACAGCAAGACTTTGTGAATATTGAAAATGGAGTTAGGAGGGAGTCCAGGATGACCACATGAACAATGGCACTCTCAAAGAAGCTCAGAATACAGTCATTGAAACGTAGATAGTAATTGAAACACAGATGTCATGGAGCTAACTCAGAATGAGCACAGGGAATAAAAAACAGAGAAGACCTCAGCCATGACCCTGCAGACAAGCAACACGTAGAGGGCAGGTGGAGAGAGAAGAGGCTGCCAGATACAAGAAGCTTTCAGACAAGAGAAGAAACCTGAGGACTTTTCCTTCAGGGATTCAAGGAGGGAAAGTTTGAAATAGGGAAGCATGGCCAACATGTCAGCTATTGCAGAAGAGACATCAGGATGAGGACTGAGAAGTGCCCCATGGATTTGGCAGGTAAGAGGTGACCAGGGACCTTATTTAGAGTACTATCTGTGGGCATATTCCGTGAAGGATGAAGTGGGTGGAAGCCATGTCACATTCAGCTCAGGAGTGGATGAAAGATAGAAAGAGGTGAGAGTGTTTGTCACTTTGCATCCTGTAGCCTCCCTGCCACTTCAGATTGGCTTCCCTCGACAAAGGACAGGTTGTCCCACCTCCTTTTGCTATGCCCAAAGATCACTAAATCCAAGAAGGCTATGATACAGTGAAGCACAAAGCTGCAAACACATGAGGCAATTGGTAAGCTACTGTGACATTAGCACACCCAGCAGGAAAGTTACAGATATCGTCGATAATCCGAGGTTATTCCGCTGTTCCTGAGCCTTTCTGAGGGACTCTAACCGGATTGGGTATGGGCAGAAATCAAACTGGAAGACATTTTTAAGAGAGCCTACGAAGCTCATTCAACATTGTTTTGTGGGGCTGACAGCCTGAATGTAAACTAAAAATGGAATTTGCCTAGAAAAGGAACATAGTTCTCTAACCTAAAGGGAAAACCATACCTTCCTAATCCCCGTAGGAAAGGCATATAGTAATGAATAAAACATATTCTGCCTCATTACTCTTTAGCCTTGAGAATCTAGATATAGAACATTCAAAATTCTCGAGAGAAGGAAAAAAAAAATAATATCTGGAAGCCAAGCTAAAGGTTTCTTGCTTCTACTAATAAACTTAAATTTATTTTCCATTCACACACTAAGGGAAGAAGCCTATGTAAATGGATTAAGAGGGCCAGAAAGACATGCTTAGAACGGGAGTCAGAAAACTTCTTCCGTTAAGGGTCACACAGTAAATATTTCAGGCTTTTTTGGCCACATGGTCTCTGCAGCAGGTAATCAGTCTGCCACTATCGTAGGAAAGGAGCCATAGAAAATAGCTGAATAAATAGATGTGGTTGTGCCCAGTAAAACTTCATTTGTTGATGCTGAAATTTGAATCTTACATAATTTTCACATGTTGCAAAATATTACTATTCTTTTGATTGTTTTCAACCATTTAAAATGTATAAACTTGCATTATAAATATATATTTTAAAACTGATTTCTAAAGAAGAAAATTAGTGTAGCATAATACTGGAGGCTTCCAATGGGCCCATATTGTTTTCTACATCAAATCAGATTTGGTCTATCATTCTCTTGCTTAGAAATCTTTACTAGCTTCCCATTCCCCATAACGTCCAATCTCCATGTGCCTCTATTTTGCATGGCCCTTATGACGTGTTACCAGTTAGTGCTTAGGTTCACTGTCCATATCCACTGCCTTACCCATGCTATGGCCCTAATTTACATTATCCAACCCAAACTAGCTGCTCTTACTTTAACACGCCCTACACTTCACTGCTTCCTTGGATTTATTCCTACTTTCCCAATGGCGTGGAAGGCCCTCTCCAGGAAATTCCTCTTCCAGCTATCCTATTAAAAGCCTGTTGATTCTTTAAAGCTCAGCGGAAGTGTCATTCACTTCCTTTATAAAGTGTCATTCACCTCCTTTGTGAAAATTAAACTTTAATATATGTGATTCACTAATAGCTTATTTTCCCTAGTTGGATCAAAGGCCTCAAAGATTGTTATTGATGATTTACACATTGGCAAAAGTATTTCTAAAACTGTTACAAGGCTCTTATAAGGATTAAATAATAAAAATGAAGCAAGACAATGTTTACAATGCACGTAGCACAACACCTGACACATAGCTGGAGTTCAAAATAAACAGAAGTTGTATGTGCATGCATACCTACCCCTAGACTGTAAGTTCTCAAAGCTAACAGCCATAGTTCATTTACTTACACACAAACCTGTAACAGTGGCCTGCATACACATGCGTTAAGTGCTTGATAAATGTTTATTAACTATAACTGCATTATAATATTGAGCACTACATTTTTTGAAAGCATAGCCAATACTTCTAATCCTAAAGCTAAGTGTAAGAAGGGCTAAAAAGCTGTACGGTTTCCATAAACTTTCTAAGTGGGATGGCCACATGGTACAGACTCTGCATGGAATCTGACAGACCTAGGTTCAAGATTCAGTTTTACTACTTTCTAGTTTGTGTGTCTGGGTGTGTTACTTAAATTTTCTGAGATTTGGTTTCTTCATTTCTAAAACTGGTAATAAAATGTGCTTTTAAAGGTGTATTTTGAGGTCTCTAGAACAATGCCTGGTGTGGTGGGTATTTAATAAGTATTGATTAATAATATTAAACTGCACTGTGTTTAAATGACCCATTTATGTTAACTACATTGTGAAATAACGCTCAAAACAGTATATATACCAGAATGAAATGTGAATTGTATTTCTTGACCATTCTATCTTAAGTACATCAACAGAGCAGCAATCTTTGGCCCATTTTGGGGAAAGAGCCAGAGCAATGGACGGTATTCACTGCGATCTCTGAGGAATGTCCCTACAGACAGCACTTTCTTCCACTTCTCCTTGGTAATCTCAGCAGACAGCAAGAGGGGAGTGTGGACTGTGGTGTCAGACTAGACTTCAGGATTCATTGACCTACCAGGTGAAACTCTAAGAGCTACAATAATTCCCATCTGCTCAGTAGGGTCCCTGAAAAACCATTGTGTTTCATTTCATAGTCATTACTGTCATCTTTCTGTCATGTGCTTTGTAGCTCTGTGAGCTTCCATATTCCTTTTCTAATCTTGCTTTGATTTATGAATATACATGATGATGGTGACGGTAGTACCCTGTTGCAAGTTATGTACACCCAAACTAATATGGGCCAGGGAACCCTACCCCAAAATGAATCCAAGTCTACTTGGTATTGAGTTGAATGAGTTGGATCCTTAGAAAACAGTTCCTAGACTCATTCTAGCTAGTCTTTCCATCAGCTGGATGTTTTACAAAGGAGTTTCTGCCTCATTGATCAAAGAAGTGTAGCAGCTTACCAATGCCAATCTCTTACAGTACGGGGTACAGGAAATCAATGGTAATCTGTTAGACTCCCTCATAGGCAATGTGTTGGCAGCTTGACAGTATTAAAGTTTATAACATGACATTGCCTATTTTGGGGGTTTGGAACAAATTCTTAACTCACTTTTCAACTTCAGAATGTCACGATTCTATTATTCTATTAAGAATAACCAATAAAAACCACTAATCACCTAGTTCGCAACACGTTAAAATTGATGCCAGCATTCCCATCAAGTCTTGTGAAGATTTAGGTGAGAGAGTTAAGTGGGAATAGGCAATACTGATATTGCCTGAGTTTTTCTGCCATCTCCTGATTTCACAAACCATCCCTTAAGTACGTACTGAATTGGACAAGAATCATGGAGAAAACTGCGATTACCTATAGACTACCTACTGAAAGAACTCTTGCTTCAGTTTTCTCCACATCCAAATAAAATCTCCATTTCTCCAGTTTTACTCCATATGCTCCAATTTTTCTCCATATTCTTCCATTTTTCTCCATGAGGCCCAAATGAGGTGACTCATTGCCTCAGTTCTTCCCTTCCTGTCGCACATTCAGACACAGCCAGAACTGGAAAGTAACCCGACTCCTCCCTGATTGCAGTGGACTGCTTCCGGGATGATATTTAGTTTTCATTCTCTGTGTGCTCTGTAAAACCACCCACTGCTCAGAGAAGCTCTTTGACATGTTCTGAACTCTAAGAACAAATGAAAATGGCATTTTGGGGAAAAAAAAAAAAAAAAACTGAAGCCAGAACAAAGAAGTCAGAAACATGATACTGCAAGATCAGGCATTTATCTGCAAAGCAAGTGAAAAAAGCTTCAGAATCAAAGAAGTCAGCAATTTAACCACTGGTTTCCTCCTGAGACTCTACTGTCACAAGAGATCCTTACATTTCCAGTGGCATTTAACAGATTCTCTCCTTTTAGTGAGGCCAGCTGCAGAAGGTTACTGGATATTTGTTCCTTCTCAGATGCAGAGAGATTATTTTGTGAGCAATGCTGGCGGGAGAAGGAGCTTAAAAATGGAGGTGAACTTCAGAAGGCAAAAGGGACAGATCTACAAGGCGCTTCTGACGTCTGTTTCCATTTTGTGCTGTGGCCAGGGGCAGGATGGAAGAACAACTTTTAATCAATTTAGCAACATGGTACCCACGTCCAATCATTGAAGCCCTTGGTAAATACTGCTACGGAGAGTCCAGCAAGGAGCAAGGGACCTCAAGGAAGGTGTAAGAAAGGGAAGACACGTCCTTGCTCTCGGGGTGCTTCCAGTCTTGCTCAGGTGACAAGCGTTATATACATTAATTCAAATCTTTTCCTCACTTCTTTCCAAACTCCACCCAAAATTCTTCTCCTGCAGGCAGCTTTGCAGCACTGACTAATAGCTCACGCCTCAACTCTGTGTCCCCACAAGACTCATATCCTCCATTTTACACAACTTGAACTTGGCAGAAGTGTTCTTTAGTTGATTCATGTGTGCTCGGTCCAACTGATTTGTCAGTATCATGAGGATAGGGTTTCGGTCTTCTTGTTCCTTTATGTCTTTTTGCAGTAATTAGCTCTGTAGCTTAAACATAATAAACACTCACTAAGGGAAAACTGGCCAGCCAATTCTGACTCCTCCTGCTCAGATAACACTCCAAGTGTGCTGCGTCCTGGCTCCTCCTCTAACAGATTAAGTTCCTAGAAGTTCCCCTTCCTGAGAAGGCCTCTGGATTTTCAGGCTGCCTTTGTATCCAAAGCAAAGATGTTCTCACAGAGCAAAAAGTTAGAAAAGAACTCAGTGCTTCGGTGGGCTAGATTTCTGCTCATTACAAAAACAGGACAAGTGCCTGTTTCTACACAGCTTGTGCCATTAGCTACATTCAGGAACACTAGTTAACAAAAATGGCAGGCCCTCAATTCAGAGGGTCAGTACCTTTTGTCCTTATGTAAGCTGGTAAGTTAACTCGCAGTTACGGAATCTCACGCACATCTATCCACTTCTTTCCTCACGAACTCTCTGCTTTCTCCTCTACTATGTTTAGAAACCAGAAAATCAGAACTGACTTCTCCTCCCCCATTTTCCGCCATCCCTTCTCTCTCTCTTTCTCTCATCCTTCCAGGGAAAACAGAAAGAACAATTTAACTCAGACGGGTCGAGAGGGCACAATGCCAGGCAATGTTGGTACATGCTGGCTGCATCTCAGCTAAGTGCCAGTAATTTTGTTTTTTTTAATTAGCACTGCTAAAAAGAATGACTGTCTGCATTAATGATTGCATTGATTGCTTTCTTAAATTTGCAATGAAGAATGACAGGCAGGCTAAGATGACAGAAGTGAGATTTATTTCACTTTTAAGGTTACAAATTGTCACACAGGTATCACAGAAAGCACAGCTATAATCAATCATTTCGACTTCTACCTGCCTCTTTTGACACCTGCGACATATCCTTGGGTGTTCTGCCTAGTCACATTTCTCATAACCCAGGAGATGAAGAAAATAAAGGTGAATGCTCAGCTAGCCCCTAAATCTCTCCTCCCATCTGCTGTTAATGTCACCCGACAGGTCCACCAGGTGCAAGGGTGGCTCCTTCTTGTCATTTGGGGCTGGAAGTTCACCCGGGACCTTCTCCACCAAGTCCACCCATGCTCTCTGATCTAATGCAGCCTCGTCCACTCCAATACTCTCCATCACATTAACTTGGTTCACTTTTCTTCTCAGCTCTTATCACTGCTTGAAATCACTGTCAATATTTTTTAATACCTAGGCCATCATTTATAATCTCTCTCTAGAATGTAGGAGCCATGAGTGCAGGGGCCTCGAACCCCAGTGTCTCTCCAATATCTAGCACAGTGCCCAGCCTTGGCAGGGATGGGGTAAGTGTCAGCTGAGGGAGTGAACAGATGTCTCCTTAGGAGTCATTCACAATTTCCATTTTTTCTCCTATGTTCATGAATTGTTTTTCTCTCCATTATAGAGGCCCACCCTCCCTGGACACAAAGGAATTATAATTATACATTTGGTATGATCCCTAGAGTTCACAAATTTTGATTCTCCCTCATTTTTGCCAGTAACTATAGTTTGAGTATTGGTGAAAAATAGGTGAGGATACAGATGTTTAGAACAAGTGCCTTCCCATTTTGTTTTCTGGAGAAACAGAAAAATATTTCAGTGCATTCTGCATTGCATTCCAGTTCAAATTTGAAAACTGCTAAGTTAGGTTTCAATTTAATATGGTATTATTTTAAAACACAACAGCTATAATATTTTCAGTACATACGTATTTTCATTTCTACCTATAAATGTATGGTATAAAAAGTTCACCCTCATGAAATCAAACAAAAATACAGCTGATTCTTGAACAACTTGGAGTTAGGGGCACCAACCCCCGACACAGTCAAAAATCAGAGTATAGTTTTTGACTCTCCAAAAATTTAACTACTAAAAACCTGCTGTTGACTAAAAGCCTTACTGATAAAAAAAAAAAACCGATTAATGCATATTTTGTATGTTATACGTATTATAGACTGTATTCTTACAATAAGGTAAGCTAGAAAAAAGAAAGTCTTTAGAAAATAATAAGAAAGAAAAATGTATTTATTATTCATTAAGTGGGACGGGTCACCATAAAGGTCTTCATCCTCATCATCGTCACGCACAGTGGGCTGAGGTGGAGGAAGAGGAGGGGGTGGTCTTGCTATCTTGGGGTGGCAGAGCTAAAAGAGGTGGAGGAGGTGGAAGGGGAGGCAGGAGAGGCAGGCACACTTGCTGTAACTTCTAGTGAAAAACTTACTGCATATACGTGGACCTGTGCAGTTCAAGCCCATATTGTTCAAGGATCAACTGTATACTACTATGCAAAATAGCTGGAGTGAATTATATAGATCAAAGTATTTTTAATCACAATTAAATAAGCTAAAAAATACAGGCCACTGACAATTTTATGTTACTGTTCAATGACGACCGTACATATAATCCAAAGGAAAACCCACTGTGTGTGTTAAATGTAGACATTATGAAATCATTTGTGGTGTATCTTAGGGAAAAAGAGGATTATATTGACATTACAATATAAATGCTAATGCCATAAATTGAAACTATTTTTTCTAGTATGTTAAATCTTTCCCTGCATTAAAAAATTGTGAACATTAACAGCAAAGCTGGTGTTCCCTGCCAAATGCAAGGTGAATGTGCGCTACTTAAAATATAGCCAACGATGGAGTTAGTAACATAAATAGAAGATTTCTTGGAGGCTATTGTTTTCTTAATAATCATAATTCTGTTTCAAGTTATGTAATTTTGTCTTTATAACAATACTCAATTAAATTAAGAGCTGGGCCAAAATTTATCATCTTGGCTGCTATGGGGTATTCTTCAAATCTCTTTAAAAATCCCTTGTATAAATTTGCTTTTTCTGAAAAGCACTTACCCTCCTCTCTCGGGTGTTATATGAATTAGCAATCTTGGAGCCCACAGAGTCTAAGCATGGTTAGCAGGTTGGAAGTTAATAAGCACAATGGACATGGGCCCTACTTAGTTGCTATGGCTACCTCAGATATAAAGGATTCCTATTGTGGTACTCATCAACAACTACTAGCACAAAATCCCTCATGCTGCTTGGACCGAAATATGGTCATAAATGTTTACTGTGCATACATAATATTCATGGAACCTTTCTAAGATTGCAGAACCACACTGGGGGAAAAATTTGTTTCCTTCCTTTGGTCTATTTTCATAACCCATTTTCCATCTGGCTAAGCTTTTGTTTTGAAGCTAAGATTTTGTTTTGCAATTAGCTTTACAGAATAGAGCACTTCTGTTGGACTCCTAAGACTGCTTAGCCACAATTGGGCACAAGCGCAATTTCTGTGCCAAGCCAGCTTACCTAGAAATATCGCACCCTTCAAAAGGCTTGAAAACATGCTGCCTGCTCGGTATGAAGGTCACAACTTCTGTAGTCTGAAGACAGCATTCTCTAGTAGGTCAGAGAGACTGAGCTGGGCACAGAGCCTGGCGTTCCTAACCCTCACAGTCCTTTTCATGTGAAAACCTTTTGGCCGTTTCTTGTGAATGAATCCCAAATTACAATTCAGTTTCTCATCATCTGATCCATGCAAAAGATATTGTTATGATTTTTTTTTTTTTTTTTGCATGTGTGTCTTTGAAATCTAATGATCCTCGAAGCCAAGGCAGTCCATTTAAACACACCAGGGACATTTCACTATTTTTTACAGGTGTTCACCTCATACTGCAGAAAGGAAGGTGAAGTCAATTTCTGGAAGCAGGACTTGCACTTGTGCCCTATTTTGGCTTAACAGTTTTAGTTTGAAGCCAAGGCAGTCCGTTTAAACACACCAGGGACATTTTACTGTTCTTTACAGATGTTCACCTTATACTGCAGAAAGGAAGGTGCAGCCAACTTCTGGAACCAGGACTTGCACTTGTGCCCTATTTTGGCTTAACAGTTTTATTAGTAAACCAACAGAAATGCTCCATTCTGTAAAGCTAATTGCACAACAAAACTTTAACTTTTCCAGATGGAAAAAGGGATGTCACTAGATACGAGTTAATGATCTGGCCCACAAAGGGTTCCCTTACTTTCATTCCCCTGCTCTCCTTAAGTGCTGATAGCATCGCCAGGGTTTAGGGTTCACTGCTGTTCTTGGTTATCTCTATGGTGAGCCCAGTCTAGTGAGCTAATAGAGAAGAAACAACCATGTCAATTATTGTGAGCTGAGCATGGGTGGGGAGTGGCCAGGGAACCACGTGTAAGTTCTTGCGAACAGTGGGACAACCAGAGAAGGGGGCAGTGATGACCACTGGTACACATGCCATCTTTGGCAGCTGACAACCTATTTTATCTCCTTTGTGTGCCATGGTACCCATATTTGCTTTCCTCTCTGCTTTCTACATTACCTTTCATTTGCCACATTCTCTCAGGATCTTCACCCACAGCCCTGGCTTCAGCTACTACCACCGGTAGCTCCCGTGTCTTTATCTTCAGTGCAGCTTCCTCTCCTAAATGTCACACGTGCGTAACTAAGTACGTATTTCATCTCTACCTCGAGTTCTAACTCCATTCTTCTTCCTGAGTGTTTTCTCTTAGTATGGGACACGGCCATCCACCCAGTGACCGACCCATGCTTCTAGTTCAGGTGTCATCTTTGACACTCAATGCTTTTTAATTTTTGGAGCATAAGAGCTTTCCAACAACTGGCTTCCACTTTGTACACCCAAGCAGATTAACTGTTCTTAAGTAGTATTTTAAATACACTTTCAGAAATATTTAGTTTTTCCTCAATTCCTGTGTAATATAAAAATGTAAAACTACCTAAAACATGGAAGCCTGTTGGTAGTAGTGGTGATGGTACTGACCGTGGGACACGGGACAAAGTGGACAGAGAGAACCCCATTTTCTGTTGTTTGAGGTTTGCGGGGGCAATGTGTGTGTGTTGTTGTAAGTTTGCTGTAAGAAGTCTGAGAAAAGGTAAACATATCCAAGGCTTATTCTTTTAACTCCCCTAAAAATATGAAGCCACACTGTGGAACTAGGATCCGGCTTGTGCATAAGTTGATTTTTTTTCAAAAAATATGTTGGCATATGAAATTTTACAGTATAGTCTATTCAGAAAATAATTACAACATTTCTTTACTCAATTTGCTCTTAAAATTTTATCATTTTGTTTACCACGGAAATACAAGGTGCTTAAATTAAATATATATAGTATCTAGGTTTTTATCAATTTAGGATAAATTGATATAACCTAAAAAAAATGAAGTAACCAATGCAATATTTTTAAAAAGAAAATTAATGTTTTCTGAACTGTGTTCCATAGTGACACACATACATAAAACAATGATTAAAAAGAAGAAATACATTCACATACAAGTTGACACATAGAACAAGTTTTATTTTCCCAATCAGCAACTATTGTTTCTTTAAATTATCTTTTTAAAACTAATCGTAGACACAGTTGTTTTTTTTTTAAATTTGGGGGAAAATCCCCCAAAATAGTCACATCTCTTTCCATTTCTGCAGAAGAGGATGCCACGGTGTTGTCAAACACCATGTGTGGCAGCTTCATCCTAGACTACGTCCCTAAATCGAGTCTCGCAAGATTTTCTACATTTTTATTATCTTTGAAGATATTTTCCAACATCTGCTTCTAAGTCTCCTTTCTATTTTGTAATCTCATTGAACAGTAGCAGTACTGATGTCACTTATATTTATGTCACTAAGCATTGGATCCAAGAGATTAGCAGCAGCAGTAATTCCTCAGGGTACAGTAATTAATGATGTAATACCATGGAAATACTTTTCTAAAAATGCAAAAACTTCCAATTATGCAGTTTTAAGAGATCATTTTGTGGGAAAGACCTGAGTAGCCTAGCCATGTATTTTTTTCTTCATTCAACAAATGTGTATTAAGCAACTACTGTATACCACAGCCCTAGGTTTTTAAGAAAATGCAAAACTGTTCTCAAGGAGCATATAAAACTGGTATCCAAAGATAAGAAATGTTAAAAAATTATCAGTACAAGAGAAAATGAAGAATGCTATAATAGAAGCAAGGCATTAATGTAGACAGTTCTCCACTTATGATGCTTCAATTACATGGTTCGACTTGGGATTTCTTGACTTTACAGTTTTGCAGAAGTGATACACATTCCATAGAAACTGTACTTTCAGTACCCACACGATCATTTTGTTTTTCAGTATTCAATAAATTATATGAGATGTTCAACACTTTATTATAAAATAAGCTTTATTTTAGGGGATTGTGCCCAACCATAATAAAAGCGTTCTGAGCACGTTTAAGATAGGTCAGGCTAAGCCACAGTGGTCGGTAGGGTAGGTGTAGTAAGTGCATTTTTAACTTATGATATTTTCGATTTAACAATGGGTTTTTTGAGACATAATCCCAGTTGAAGAGCATCTGTAAGGTGTGTTCATGCTCCAGAGGTGAGACAGCCCACTTCTGACTAGGGAAATTGGGAGCTAGCTCATAAACAACTGGTATCTATACTGGACTTTGAAGATTAAAGAAGATTTTAAGCAGCTGAAAGTGGAAGAAGGAAATTCTAGGTAAAAGTGAAGGTAAGAAAGTGTCTGTCCTGTTCATGGTATAGGGAGTTTGCTTTATCAGTTATTTATTTGGAAATAGGGTCTTTGGCTACAGGTAAATGAGGAAAACGGTAAGTCAAGAGCCAAGTAATTCTATTTAAGCAACCTGAAATATTTAAAAGTTATTCAGTCACTAATGAGGAGCCAGTTGGCAGTTTCTGAGAAGAGGAATGACATAATAATGACAGTGAAAGAACAATCTGGAAGTGGCCTAAGAACACAAACGTACCAAAAGGAGGGGAGAGAAAAGGTGTACACATGAAAAACAAGCAGATTATAGGTAGAATGATCATACAACTTACCCACCCAAATTAGGACACTTTGGGGATTGAAAGGGGTTCTACTGGTAGTTACAGCACTTGGAAGGTATAAGTGAATTTGGCAGAGGAAGGAAAGAAATGGGACAGGAACTTGAGGGCCTAGTGGGACAAGACTTCTTAGCTTGATTCCTATTTCTTTTAGTGCAAATCTGTGTCCTGTAAATCTTTAAATCCCCACTGAGTCTGGCCCATAGCCAGTGCTTGATAAACATGGAGTCACTAATTGATGACAGTAAAAATGGTCCCTGGGTATCATGCCTGGGTAATGCTGTCCACATTTCTCTGAAAGGTCAAGGGTGGCAGTATTCCAAGATTGTCAAGATTTTTCCTTTTATGACTTTTAAGAATGTTTCTAAAAAAGGCCTTGTAAATAACCTAGATAAAATTAATGCAACAGGCTGGTGAATTAAGATCAGAAGTAGAAATACTGTACGAGAAGGGCTAGCTTTTGAAAATAATCAGAAAGGAGCACAATGGGCAACATTTCGATTCTTTGTCTTCATTTTTAGGAGTTTTTTTTATGGTTTTGTGTTAAAAAAGTTCCCCGTTGTTGTAATATTTAATATACATTTTTTAAACCCTGGAATGTTAAATAACTAGCTGTGTGTTAACTGTCTCATGGATTTAGTATGTAAAGGTATAAATATAGGGCTGCCTGTTAAACAACAGAGAAAAATCAAAGCAGCACAGCAAAATCATTACAGGGGTGTTTATTTCTTTAATTTCTTGCAACGTTTTAGTCTAAAGAAAAATTATTATTATAGAAATGAAAAACAGACTCTTTTTCCCTTCAGACCATACATGAAACCTACTATTCGAAGTTGATAACAGAAACTCACATTTCCAAATATGTCAGTGTTACAACACTTAAGCTTTGAACCAAAGTAGGAATCACTGAATCAAATTTTCTTTCTTTTTTTGTAAGGGGGAAAGGTAGAGAGAACTGTAAAATCAGTCATAAAACATATGGAATAGTGAGGGATGATTCAAACAATCTGACTTACTATTGTATGTATACACATTCATTTTCTCGAATTAGTACATACCATTGGAAACTGCATCAACCCATAAAAATAACTCATGCGCCTATTATGTTTTTCCATTTTAAGCTTATAATAGCAATAACGACCTCAGCAAAAGACATTTCCTTGGAATTAATGGCTGGCTGGGAGGCAGAGCCAAGGGCCACTGGTTCCTCCCAGCTGGTCATTAATCCTCAGGAAATGCCTGCACCTCCATCATTATTGCTAAAGCACCATTACAGAAAATTCTCACAGTTCCAATATATGGAAATTTGAGGCTATTTTGCAAGCCCATGGTATTCATGTGAGTTAATAGGCCACCACTGAGCACAGAGGACGTAATTATCAAAACGACAGAAGGGAAAATATGGTTCTCCTAAGTCTGTAAGACTGTAGGAAATGGGGACTAGCCTTATGGGAAAGAGGTATATTTGAAGCTAAAAGACATTAATTTAAAGGGAGATTTGGAATCACACATATAAAAGTTAATAAAAGACACAGCAATCCATTCCTTTTACTTGGTTTAAAAAACGTTTTTTTAAAAAAGCACAAATATTAAGGTTATTTGGACATTTCCTCCCAAATTGATCAACTAATATTACAGCAAATGAGGTCAGGGAGATTGTTTATGAACACAAATTATTATATTCCACCAGTGAAGTTTGGAGGAATGATATAATTGAGAGTGCTTAGAGTAGGATTTCTTTCTTTTTAATATTTGTTTAAAAATATATGCATACCATTAAATATTACATGGCACTTCATTTTAGACTTTATTACCACAGCAAAAAAAAAAAACCCTTAAATTTCTTGCTTTTGTCTTACCTAGAGGCTTAGCACATGCAAACCAGCATTTAATAAAGGTCCAAATGATAAATAAGTACAGTGCTGGTATGTGATATAGTTTTCTGTTCTCTAAAAAAGCTTTTACTAGCTTCCAGGCAAAATTGAAAATGAAAATTAGGTGTTTTCAGGTCTATTCATTACCTCCCTTAAATAAACTGGGCCCAACAAATGGTTTAAAAGAGGGAATTAATCCAAAAATCACACCAAAAACAGTCTATAAATCTTTTCAATGTGTTATTGTAACAAACTACAAATGTTGGATATGATGCTTTTACACTTAATGAAATTCACTGCAGGTTCTCCATTATATGTTACAAATACCTGCCTAGTTCTAAAAAAGTGTTTGAAGCTAAAGAGACCTGTTATAGCTTGAATTGTGCCCCTCCAAAAGATATGCTAAGACCTTGTATCGATGTATGTGACCATATTTGGAAAGAAGGCCTTAGCAGATGGAATCAAGTTAAAATGAAGTCATTAGGTTAGGCCCTAATCAAATATGGCTGGAGCTGGCTGAGGCAGGAGGATCGCCTGAGCCCAGGAGTTTGAGACCAGCCTGAGCAAGAGCAAGACCCTGTCTCCACTAAAAATAGAAAAATTAGCCGGCCATGGTGGCACAAGCCTGTAGTCCCAGCTACTTGGGAGGCTGAGGCAGGAGGATTGTTTGAGCCCAGGAGTCTGAGGTTGCAGTGAGCTGTGATGATACTGATGCTGGGGTGACAGAGTGAGACCCTGTCTCAAAAAAAAAAAGAGAGAAGAGACACACAGGAAGAACACCATGGGCAGAGATCGCATCACAAAGCCAAGGAATGTTAAGGATTACCAACAAAAACAACAACAGCAGAAGCTAAGGAAAAAAAAAAAAAAGGCATGGAACAGATTCTCCCCTAGAACATTCAGAGAGAGCAGGCCCCTGCTGAGACCTTGATTTCAGATTTTCAGTTTCCAGAACTGTAAAAAAAATAAATTTCTCTTGCGGTAAGGTCTTTTGTTACAGCAGCCCTAAAGAAAACTAATAAAGGACCTGAAGGAAGAGGTTCATCAGAAGGACTGTGGTCAACATTCCAAATGGAAAACCAAGGAAGGAAAGATGGACAGGTGAGGCAAGAAGCAGCGCCCCATCACAGGGGAAAGCACTGGACTGCAGGTCAGGAAACCTCGCTCTTGTCGGAGTTAACGAAGTTGTGTGGCCCTGTGCTGGACACTTAATTGCTCTCATCTTTCTTTTTGTCACTTGCAGAATATGAGAGGATTCGACTATACGACCTCTAGACCAAGTCTAGGGTTATGGCTGGGAAGATTAAGCACCAAACAAACATTTTAATACTTTCAGAATTCACTGTTCTGGCGTTGCTTGGACCTTAGTGACAGCAGGCAGGACACAGGAAGCAGAACCGCAGTCTGCCCTTTGCCACTAGCCGTGCCCACACCAGCAGTTTGACCGTATTTGTTTTGGTTATGTAAGGCCCAAAGGGCCTTAGCAAAGGGGCTTGCTATGGAAGTAATAGCAGCCTGTCCTGGTATTCTTTTATAATTTTTTTCTTTCAAATACAGTTTTTTTAAACATTTCTAAGATTCTCAAAAATGTCTCCAAATGATTGAAAAGTAAGCTTTTGTTTAAATAAGATGACAGTTTCCACCAAAAATAAAGGATGTCACTTGTAATTCATGAATTTTTAAAGTGCCAATAGGAAAAGTATTAGTCCAAAGAGAGGAGAAATAGCTCTTTGTATGCCACAGCAAAGTTGGGATTTAGGATTCAACAGGGAATTGGATCCAAACACACTAAACGTATTCTCTACAAGGATCCCATAATGATCACATTTGTGGTGTTTTGCTCACTGGTTATTAGATCAAACATCATCAGCATCGGCATCCTCTGTGTTCTGGCTATCTAATCAAACATTTCAGATTCTAGGAGGGACTACTGGAACACAACAGACCTTGGCCATTCTCAGATTTTATATTCGCAGTCTGAGCTATTTGCAAATCCCGTGCTTCTCAGACTTGGAAGTACAGGATTGAGACACTTAGCCAGCGAGGCAGCTTGGCCACCTGCCCACTGTTTGTATCTTAGCCCAGCTTTGCTGTGTGTGTGTGTGTGTGTGTGTGTGTGTGTGTGTGTGTGTGTATGAGAGAGAGGGATGGTTACAATTTTTAAATCTTAATTGGGGAGCCTAATGCGACGGTGGAATCCTCAAATATAGACATTCTTAAAGGTGTCAAGATGACAGGGTTCTACTGCAATCCATTCTAGAGACTGGGCCACATAGCCAAAGTACAATTAATAGGGCAGTTTCCCTGATCAATATCTGCCCTTGTGGTCATTTAAAATCTATGTGAAACAAAGAGTTTCTAGGGGGGAAAAGGTATTTATTTATCCACTACTTCAGGACTATGGAGACATGTTTCAATATATCCCAAATGGTGAGCATTTACTCAGATAGGCCTGTTGTATGTGGCCTCAGGAAAAGCAGGTGTGTTACACTCCTAGGCTGACTCTTGCTTCCTCCTTGGCCTCTGAAGTTGGCAGAACTCTTGACACAGTACAAAAGCATAAGTTACTGCAGGCAAACAGTTAGCTGTGTGCCAAGCCCACCTATGATTTTGCCTGGGCCAGCCAGCCCTTTATAATGAGGGAATGTGAAAGAGTAACTACACAGCCACAGACAGGAACCATGGGCCAGAATTCCACCCCACACATCCCTACAGTCATGCAAAGTTCTTGTGTATTTAGAGGAGACACGTCTTGGTGTCTGTCACCTGAGATGTGCCAAAAACTCTCAAGAATCTGACAGTCTTACAAAGTAATACTTCTGGTGAACACATGAACCTACATATGCGATACAATTGTGTACAACTTCATACACACACATATACGTGTACATGATTGAGTACCTGTAAAACTGGGGAAATTGGATTGTGATGGGTGGACCTCATAAATGTCAAGATCCTAGCTGAGATATTGTTCTATTGTTTTACAAAATGTCCCCATTGGAGGAAACTGGGCAAATTGTACAAAGCACTTCTCTGCGTACTTTCTTACAACTGAATGTGAATCTACAATTATCTCAATTACAAAGAAAGATAAGGATGTATTTGCTGGAATTTGGGGTAAAGGAGAAAAGAAGAAAGAAATGGAGTCTAATTTTTCTCTCCACCAGAGAAAGGGCAGGAAATAAACTTTTTATTTTAAAAAATTATAAATCTGTAAGGCTATCCAAAGGTTCCTTTCTAGTTTGATGTTTTTCTTATCTAGGAGTTTGCAGAAAATGTAGAAGGGCTTCCTTCTGACCTTTCTGTGGAAGGAAGAGGGGAACTCAGTAAGATACAAACAATGTAGGTAGAATACAGACTATCTCAAAAAGTGTACCCTCATCAGCTATTTTCCATGACGAACGCTTTGAAATGTCGCAGTATTACACATAGCTCAAAATTTTTGCATCAAGTTAAAACTCACGAATCCTGTAAGAGATCTCATTATGATTCATGAGCTTGGGAAGCCTAGCTGTAAACCCAGCTAGGCGATCATCTCTCCTGGATTAACTAGAGGGTCTGGGACCGCATTCCCACACATCTGCCTCAGCTTTCACTATGGAGTTTCACTGGGAAACCTAATGCTGTGGTGGCATTCTTAAATTTGGACATTTCTATTTGAGATCCAGAGAGAGACAGGAAAAGCAACTAAATTTATTGAGCGCTCACTATGCGCCAAGCACTGTGCTTTGAGCCGCCTAGACCAGGAAGGGTGGGACCCCTGTGCGGCGAGGATACAGGCTCATGCCCCAGACATGACATCACATTACCACCCTGCCCGCTCAGAATCACTGACTTAGGAGGCCAAAAACGATTAAGTGATTCAATGGCTAAGGTCACAGGCAGCCATGGAGGAAAGGGCCTCAGGAAAACAGCAACGACAAATCCCATATGGATAGCTGGATCACTGTGGCTGATTTTATTAGAGTACCGAAGCATGTAAAGTAATCTGCAGGGATGTTTAACCAAATTCCACTCCAGACTACCCAAACTTGTAGACTTTCAGCCCTGTAATTAAACATGAAACAAAACTGAATTGAGGCAACACAGCCAAAAGATTAATACAGTACAAATATGGGGTAAGGCTCTTGCTTCTACGAACTCTAACTGGATATTCAATAGATTTAAAATATAAAACCAGCAGCACATGTAAATATTCATTCAAGCATTACTGTGTCCACTCTGTTTTCTTTTCTCCCCAATTTCAGTGCTCCATAGACAGTCCTCATGGCCTGGCTCTCACAGCTGGGGCAATCAGCGTTCCCACCGGTCTTCTCCAATATCCCATTCCCAGTTCCCCACACATGAATGCGCCATGCCAACCTTCCCCTTAGATTGTATCTGCAGATGCCCCCCTTGTCCCCTCCTGCCTGGGATCACTGCAGTCTTCAAGGGCACTTCCACTCTATGTTCCAGTCAAAGTTCCCCATCTCATTCAGACATGTTTTGACCATGACATTCTCCCATTAGAACTCAGCAGTGACTGTCTCAAGAGCTAAGTTCTATAATACTCCCCTTTAATGTCTACCACTGCTCATCTGCCTCTCCTGGTAGATGCACTTTACCCCTTCCTTCCCACTTAGATTATCTAGCTCTCTCTTAACCTCACCCAGCCCTGCTTATTTACTCACCACCTCTTCACACGAACTCAACACCGTTAATGTTGGAACTATTTTAATAGGTGGCCGCATCTGAAAGTTGTCCATTTTAGCCTAATAACCATAAGAGCACGTGGAAATGGAAAAAGAGTAAATGCCTCATAAACTGCTAAGTAGGACAGGGTAAGGCTGAACATAGCCAGCTAAGTTTCAAAAGTCATGTAAATAACAAGACCAATTTCATTTGCCCTATTGTAAAGTATGAAATTTTAATTGCTAATACTTAGTTGCTACCACCTTATGACTGTATGCTGTTTTGGGACTTACAGATTACTTTCTTATGTTATCTTAACCACAACCCAGAGAGGAAAACAGAGAATATAATAATGATTATCCCCATTTCACATATGAACAAACAGGCTCAGGGATGTTTAGTGACCTGTCCACGGTCACAAAGTTAGAAATTCATTAATTCAAAAAACAAGTCAGGTAGGCCTTTCATCACAAACTTAGTGTTCTATCTACTAAAACATCTGATGTTTCATTTAGGACCTTGGTGAATGGGTTAGAAAAACAGGACACAGTAAGAAAGATCTGAGAATGTTACTGTGGAAAAGGGAAAGCTGACTTAATACATTCTCACAGATTTTAATAATAATGATACAAGGGACCATATTCTGAGCATTCACTAGGAACTGTATGTACACTTTAGCTGAAATTGCAAGGGAGATATTACCAGGCTCATTTTACAGATGAAGAAATTTAGGCTCAGAGAGGTAACAGTGGCCTAAGGCTGGTAAGTAATAAGGCTCAGACTCAAGCGCAGATCTGTTTAGCAGCCAAAGCATGTACACTTTACACCACCAAAAGTAAGGAGATTTAGTTTGAAGAGGAATATAACAGATGTTCTCTATCGCCATTAAGAACCAGACAAGAGAAAATGGACTGAGAACTGTAAAAGGAGAAATTTAGGTTGAGTGTATGACGACCCTCTTGTCACGGGAAAGATGATTAAACTTGGACACCATTATCAAGCGTACTCATGAAATCTCCTTTCTAGACGGCTTTTTTCATATACTTCAGGATAGTTTTCAACTAAAGATAACTTCAAGATCACAAGTAAATTAATCTAAACGTTTTCTCAGACTTAAAAGTATCTCGGACTCAAAAATAAAACACCTCAATGTTCACACAAATTAAAAATTTTGCATTTACCTTACAGATGTACAAGGTTAAATGGGAGTACAAATGTTTATCGTTAATATATTTACTTAAAACAATAGCAAATAGTAATTCTGAATACATACCATATTATGACAATCCCAGGCAGAAAAGTCTTTTTTAGTAAAAAGAATTTTCTATCTCAGGAGAATTCTTCATACTGTAACTATGTATGCTCAGGCACTCTCACACTATTAAATCTATGTGCTCTGATCATCCTATTAATCCAATAAGGTACATAAACCTACTCGCTTTATCACAGTTACCAGGAAACAATGAAGTATAAGTGAGTACAGTATTAATTGGTTTCCTGTGAGTACTATGGACCTCTAAGAAGTTTCAACAATGCAAGTAAGATAACGGTAATAACAGTTTTGTTCCCATAGGTCTTAGCTATTGAAAAGGATCCCAACTGATCTCCACTAATATTAGTGATTTAATAAGCAAGGCAGATTATAGATTAGACAAAGTCACCAATTTATTGTTTATCAAATTATGAATTGTAAATGGTTTTACGTGGCTCATCAATTGTCTAAATAGGATGGAAAGCACAAAACCCTATGTCTGTCTGATTCAATGGCAAATTATAATACCCACAAAAAAAAGTAGGCAAACCACTGGAAGAAGAGCATTACTAAATAATAAAAAAAGATAGAACTCACCATTGTCTTGGTTTGACAGTTTGCAAATGAGCGTTTTGTAAATAGCAAATCCAAACAGAATGTCATTAAACTCTACAACACTGCTATGAAAGGGATTATGAAAGGGAGAATCAAAGCTGGGAATGAGATTTCGTCCAATATATAGGGAAATATATGGTCCAAAGAAAAGAAAGGGAAATGAAGGACTTAAATCAAACTTTATTTCCTCTTAAAAGAGAAATTTCAGATTTAGCAAGAGCACAGAAGAATGAAAATGTTATAGGATGGACAACATTATCATTCCTTGCCTTTCCATCCCTTCCGTAAAACTCATAAGGTGCGTATCCACTATCAGGAATATCAGCCTCTCAAGAGAATGTGGGACCAGAGATGGCTGTGTTCATAAATTCTAACTCCTCCTCCCTACTGGCCCCCAGATCTCTCAACTGAGAGTGAGTCCAGGCTTGCAAATGCCTTATCAAATTTCCAGTATGGAATTTAAGGAACACTGAAGTTGGATTATCTGAAAGAATAACGGAAGGGAAAAAAATGTAGGGACAGAGACCCTGTTTATTACTCCAGGATCAGCTTCTGACATAAACTAGGTGGTAGGTATCTTCTCTGACATCAGAATCATTTTGAACAGGGTATGATAAAAAGCAGCAAAACAAATGGTACTTTCTAGAACATCATCAACTATAATCTTATGATTCCATGTTCCTCTATCCACATAGAGTTATTCTCTCACCTCCCTGGGATTTGGTGCTTCCTGTAATGGGACGCTCCTTCAAGAATGGAGGTATCTGCGCTGACTGGGAACTAGGTAAACCTGTACTTCCTTTATTAGCAATGTTGGTGCTTAAACTTCTAAGTTATGCAACATTGCTACCTATGGTATTCCGACTGTGCATATTTATTCTTGTGTTGACGCAAGCCTAGAGATTTAGATTTTATCCCCCAGTAAATCCCCAGTTGTATACCTTACTGCCTTAATGTGTCATTTCAAGTGCTTCCAAATGCCCTTGAAAGAAGTCAAAGAAACAAATAGAGTTATTAACTGATTTTCATCTTTTCTTTATTTTCATGTTAGTGCTAAAAATGAAGAGTAAGAAAATGGGACACAAATGGGCCATTAGAATGAGTTTTTGTAGAAAAAAATGAGAAACTCACCTTAGAAAACTGTTCATGAGGTTTTGCCAACAAAGCTCTCTTCTGTTTTTCTGATGATCCAAAGTTGTGACAAAAATTCTTTTAAGGTAAGGCACTAGAATCTATTTTGGAAAGCAGAATGCTATTTCCAGGAGTGAGGGAATGGAAACATTAATAAAGGGCAAAGCATTCAAAGTCTCTATTGGGCCTGGGTGATAGTGGCTAGCAGCTTAAGTGGAAAGGCATAAACTGGACTTTAAAATTATTGCAAACGCTGCTTTGATGCAAACAGGTTGTAAACCTAGTGTAGCCTCTTTGAAAATGCAAATCATCAGATTTTTTTTTTAAGTCAAAGAATGCAATTTAAATCCACATTCACTCCTGGAAAACAAAAATTCAAAGACCATGCTTTATACACACTAAAGAAAAACTGCTATTAAGCACCGCTATGGGCCCGAATTGTACTAACATCAACAACTGTGATGTACTGAGTACTTGCTACATGCTGAATAAAGTTTGTTGATGGCCTCTCATTTAATTCTTACAAAACAATCCTATGAGGTAAGAACTATGATTCCTCTTTGCTATACCCACAGGGAAACGTGGGGCTGGTGACAATGAGCAACTTGCCTTGATTATGCTGATACCTAAACCCAGGCAGTCTGAGCTCTTAATTACTTTGCTAAATTCCCTCCTATGTCCTAGGTGCTGAGGATAAGAAGATAAATATGGTATGTGTTCTACCCTCAAAGAGCTCATTTTCACACACAAAGGGTAGTACTATTCAGAAATATTAAAGTATATAATTAAGTTGCTTTAAGACCTAGTGATTTAAAAATTTGATAAACACAAATTATATTCAGCATGAACAAAGAGAAAAAATATCATCATATGTTGACATGGTAGCTCAAAAGAATTATCCTGACTCCCACCCCCACTTTTAGATCCTGTAACTGACAATTTAACTAATACCTATCTTTTTAAGCCTGTCTTAACAAGATAAAATGTGATTCACTATTTGGATAAATCAAGTCTGTATACATTTGATATCAGCCTGAATATTTTCTGTGGCAAAAATAAGAGAATGTAATCCTAGGCCCATACAGTACGACTAATTCATATATCATATGTATGTATGCAAATCTAAATAATGGTGTTAATATAGGTAAATTCAAGTAGTGTGTTAGGATTTGGAAAGCAATCTAATTACTTCTATGGAAGGCCTATTAGATTCTAAGAGCTTAAAATATTTAATACTTGAAAACTGGAACTGAATTTAGCCTTACATCTGAAGCACGAAATGCTCATCTACCTGGCAGGCAGCAGGTTTTCCTTTTCAGGTTCCCCAGACTATAAGCTCCCCAAAGGCAGCCCCCACCTATCTTGTTGGCCTCTATATCCACAGGACCTAGCACAGGGCTTGATCTATAACACTGTCAGAAGACTTTGGCAAAACATTTAGACAAACGGAAAAACCACAAAATCAAAGGGTCTCAGTACTTGGGCCCTAGGGTTTCAATGGTCTGGCCAACCAAGAGACAAGCAAACAAACAAGTGAACAAAAAAAGCACTTAAGTAGTCTCTTTCTGTAACAGCACTGTCCATCTTATACACTGAGCCTTCTGCATGATACTACACTCAAAGAGGCACTCAAAGTACATTTTTCAGGTTAATGCATTGAAACTTCAGTACTTAGTCATATAGCTAGAGTTAGCTACGTGTCCTTTTAACACCCAAATAGGACCCTTTCAGCAACATAAGGCAATTTCCCTTTACCAGAATTTAAAGAATTATCATTCTACAACCTGAGTCTAATGTAAGAATAGATGTAGTGTAATTCTTCTGAATTTGAACACAGGCAAAAGACTTGCTAGAACCAGCTTGATTGGCAGCCACCCATCAATTACAAAGGAAATATATAAAAAAGAGACTTTTGTTCACTATAGCATCCCAAAAAAGACTTCTTACCTAATTTATAAAACCGTATTTATTATAAAAATGAATAAACAATGAATGAAAGACAAACCTCGGTATCATGGCTGCATTCAATTATTCCTGAGGACAGGGTCTGGGGTTAGCCTGGATACTTCAGAGATAATCTGAAAACCTTCTGTTGGCCATTACTCCCAGCCTCCTTCCCACTGAGCCTTCACCAGAGCTGACCTCCTGTTCCTGCCCCTGCCCCCCATCTGGTGGAGGCGCTAATGAGCAGTGAAATGGCCAAAGGGCAGGCAGCAGGGGGGAGCAGAGAAAACAGAGCAAAGAAGAGGACAAGAGGCTGGATCATGACAAACTCAATAATCAGTCCCTGGATGATAGAGCTGGCTGTAGCAATAAAGGCTTTTGTGTTTTACAACCGTAAATGCTTGACAGCCATTAGTTATGGACAGAATGTTCCTGTCAAGCACTTAAACATGAGAAAAAGCATGGGTAAATTAAGCGACCTGCCCAAAGGTATTCAGTTCCTCAAAACGCAGAGGTCCTCATTTCAATCTGGAGTAGGGGTCGTAGGCTTGGTTTAACCCCATCACATTGAAATTTTTTCAAAAATGTTTAAATATTTGTGTCAAGTATTAAAGAGGTTAGAGTCAAGAATCTCTTGATTTAAAAAAACAATCTTAAAAACAGACTCCACCCTTAAAAACAGAACAAAAATGTTCTCTTGGAATATGGAGTAACAGTTTTACCTGTTTACCTAATAAAAAACGTGGCATATTAACTTTATTTATATACACCATGAGAGTTTCCAATCTTTTAGAAACATTTGCTACTTAAAATCAATACTTGAAGTTGGGTAAGCATAGGTAAATATGTGTATGGGAGCAGGGATACGTTTGTTGCTACACAAAATGGTTACTGAAGTCCATAATATCTGCCATTTTATTAGAGCGAAATTGAGATAATGGTCTTGGTCAGGACTTTATTGATTTGATGATATCTCGTGGAGAAACACAACATTTATATGAGCTACTACTGCCTGTCTAGAACAAAAACATGTTCTTCCTTGATTATAGCTGAGTAAGATCACAAGGCTATCGTGGCACTGCAACAGGGCCACCTGGGCTTCAGACCCCATGGCCAATGTCTTCACAGTCCTGAATGGTTAGGGTCTGGTAGAGTTGGCCATGCCAAGCAGAACTGGATGACCGAGCTGGGCAGATTATCAATCTCCTTTTTAATGATCTCATTTAACAGTATAATTAGGAGCAACACTTAGATATTAAAACAAACAACAAAGCGATTAATCTTGAATCAAAACATTAATGATCAAATCCAATTGCTGCCTTTTGGGTATGACTTATTAACATTTTCATATTTATTCTTGCAATTTTAATGATCATTTTAGTGAATTTTATAGTAAGCTATTAAAACAAAATAAACTTAAGCCACTTTCCCCATAGTGAAAAGGATTTGGACTCCATTTTAATCATGAACCATTGCAAAGGAGGAGATAGTTTCAGAAGATTATTACTTACCCATTTTGAATGTGTTACATGAATCAGAAAATTTATTATTTAATTACTGAGCATATATCAAAACTCCAAGTGCTTTAAAGAGAGCATCTCCTGTTTTTCAAAACATGTTATTATATCAAGTTTCTATGTGAAAATGGTTATACCTTCATACACTCCATTAGCAGACAGTTTTGGTGTTACAGTGAAGCCATTTCTTCTCCTCTGACTCCAGTACAAAGTTGTAATTATCTGCAATATGCATTATTGGATATTCCATTCTAAGCAATGAACTTATATTTCAGTTTAAACAAGGCAAAGTATTAAATTACAAACGGCTAAGTTTTTTTTTTAAAAAGTAGCAAACATCTGGAGGGAAAAAGTAATGGAAATGAAAACCTAATGCTTTAACTTCAAAATTAAGTTTCCAAGATCTTCAATACATTGATACTTGGGATCTTTAGAAGAAAACCAAAGAGCTTCAGTCAGTCTGGTTATAGCAGATTTTACTTTGATTTAGTTCCCCCTCCTCGATCCTCAAATCATCACTTAAGCCTCTAGATTCCTACAGAGTAGGAAAAACAAAAAGTCCTTGTTGCCCATCTAGAATCGTCACATGTTTGACTAACAAATGAAATTACATCACTTTCCTGTGTATCACAAACTCTTCAATAAAAGAAAGACTGCCCCCCCCAAAAGAGATGGAATGGAAATGCATATTTTTAAATTGACGTCCTAAACACACCCAAATAAAGAAAATCAGCAGCCTGAGAAACCAGCTGGGGATTGTTAGTAACTTTCTAGTGATCAACTGAAGTTAGGTTTCAGCATCTGCTCCTTGGGTCAATTTCTAGGTCAATTTCAGTATCTCCAGAATGATTTTTTTTCCCTTTAAAAACCATTAATTCATAGTGGGGAACGTTTTCTTTCTGTTGTTAATTTCCTTTCTCATAAAAATTTAAACGAAACATGTAAAAGCATCACTTGTTCCCACTGTTTTATTCTTTTTTTTTTTCCGAGACAGTCTCACTCTCTTGCCCGGGCTAGCATGAGTGCCGTGGCATCAGCCTAGCTCACAGCAACCTCAAACTCCTGGGCTCAAGCAATCCTTCTGCCTCAGCCTCCCGAGTAGCTGGGACTACAGGCATGTGCCACCATGCCCGGCTAATTTTTTTATATATATATCTTTAGTTGGCCAATTAATTTCTTTCTATTTATAGTAGAGACGGGG
>CAUYRT010057755.1:0-23162 GCA_963574885.1 Lepilemur ruficaudatus | reverse complement strand
CCGGTTACAGGAAGTCCTATGCTGGAACCGAGCTGCCTGATGCGGGGAGTTTGACGAATGTCTAAAGAATGTTCTGTTAACAATATGACGGCTCCAGACGGCAAGCTGGAAAGCAGCAATCCAACTAAGTGCATTGGAAACGGCTGTGTGCAGGTTGCCCGGCGCGGTCCCAGGCCCCTCCAGGTCAGCGAGGAAATAGCAGTGGGTGGGGGCTGCCGGGCTGGCCTTGCTCTGTGATAGATGAAGGATTGCGGGGCAGAAGTCTTATGATAGGCATTTATTTTCCCTGGGAAAAGTCTGATGCATTTTCTTTTCCAGCAACATACATCGGGGCCTGACATTTATTAGACATTCTCCCATCCAGGTATTCATGAACACATTAAGTGTCGTGGTCACCGTAGCGTGGCAAGCACGGTGGGTGAGGCCCCTTCCTCACAGAGCTCACAGGCTGGGGATGGCTGAGTAGTGAGACCTGATGCGGGCAGCACTGAAGCCGTGGGCACACTGGAGGGCCATCTGGGGGTCCAGAAGCGCTCTTGGAAGAAGAGGCAGTCACTAGCCAAGCAAATTGGGAAGTGGCCCACATGGAGAAATTTGCGCATGGCCCCTTCCTTCCCCTGTCTTTGTCTTCCCCTCTCTCATCTCACTCCTTCCTTCGGAATCTAGACCTGCTTGCTCTTCAGCACCCACCCAGCCCTGCCATCGCTGCCCATCCCACCCCTGTATCCTCCTTGTCCTGCAGTTCCGGCTGCAGGCCACCCAGATTCCATCTGGTGCTCTGTCCCCAGACCCAACGCCAGCCCTGGCCTGCCCATTTCCAGCCTCAGCTACTGCTGACAGCGTCCTCCTCCAGCTCCCGTGCCCACTGCCTCTCCTCCTTCTCCTCTTTCTCCTCCACCTCCTTTTCCACCTTCTTCCTCTCCAAGAAAGAGAAAAATAACGTGAGGGGCCAGTGAGTAGGAAGGAAGTGGGTGAAATGAAATTCACGAATGGCTTATTCCAAGAACAAAAAGCAAAAGGCAAAAATTCCTTAGCTCACAAGAGTCCTTCACGGAGAAGCTGCAATGCAATTCCATCTGCCTCACCTCATCTCAGGAGCTAGTGGGTGAGACCTAGGAGCTGGCAGAGAAGGAGAAAATTCTATCTGACAACTAATTTTTCTACATACTGTCAAATGTCCGTTTTTGAATGACTTTTCATTAAGTTGTCCAAATATTTTTGTTTTCCATTATAGATCCTTGGACACATGTGATATTTTCAACAGAACCCTAGTGGACTTCAATAATGCTTTTATATCCTTATATCTTCTAATTCCCATAGTGCCTAACCTACTCCAGAAATTATTTTTGGATGGATGAGTGGCTTAAATTGTCCTTGGGTTAAGTTTGAACTTGCTCAAAGGCAAAACTCAGAAAGAAAACCTCTCTCATCAAGGCGAGGTTAATTTAGTTTGTAGAAATCACAGATAGTCCCATTACTCAGGAGAGAGAAGCAGGGTGAGTTTCAACTTTTTTAACCGGCAGCTAATCAGATCAATACCCAGCTACTCACTATGAACATCCAAATAATATCAATAAAGCAAACTCTGCCCAAAGGTATTTCATCTGTTAAAACTTTCCAAGATCTTGTTTATATGTCAGCAACAGAACTGTGGGGAAGGAGGAGAGAAAGATTTTCTGGAGCAAACGTCGGAGCTAATAATGTAGAATCATCTTGATGCACACTCATGGGACTTCCTCCTCCCTCAGCCTCCTGCCTAACATGCCCACCGCTTTGCACAGATTTGTAAATCAACCCACTGGATCCTCCCCGCAGCCCGATTCACTATAATGTGTGTTTAATGGAATTTGGATCTGGGACCCCATCCAAAATCATTATCAGAAGGACCAGAACAATCCCGTTAGGACATTCTCACCCGCGGTACAAGCCCATGACAAGTGCCCCCAGACTTCTAGTAGTTTGTATTTGAGACTTCAGTATCCTTTTGGTTTTGGTGGGGGTAGAGGAATATCCTTGTTTGGTTTCTTGTTAGTTTCACCCTTTCATACTTTTTGCAGAAGCTGGGCGATAACAGTCAGCTTGTATGTTGTGAGACCCTCAGAAACCCCCAAATCCACTGTCTCCTCAGAACCCGATGTAAGTAGGTGCAGGCTCACCAGGTGTCTGCTGGGCAGCAGGGGTGGTTCACTCACCAGCCAAGAGGCTCAGTCACTTAAACCAGTGCCTGAGTGACATTCAGTTCAGTTTGTGTTCCTACAAAATAGCAAACCCTACATGCTTTAGGTTGGGGAAAACAAACAAACCAATAAACCAGCCTTGAAAATGAGAATGTTAACTCTGTGGATACCAAGACTCTGCCATAAAATAATCTCATAGGTTTAGGTGCTTCACAGTCTAAAGCAGCCTCACATCATCGTCTCTGATAATAAAGGGAGGGGACTGAGAACATCCCAACAAGTGTGAAAGGAGCAAAAGTCTCTCATCTCATGAGCAGTTACAGACAAACACCAGACCACCAGGGAGAGACAATCCAGGTGCACTTCCCCATTTCCCTGTAAGATGAAATCATCCCTGAAAGATGACATTCTATCCTTTTCTGGACGGAAATTAAAGCTACCTGGAGAAGAGAAGTGTGCACACGAGGAGTGGCTCCCACAGAAAGCACCTGAACCCCTGGGGGGAACAGAGCAGGGCTTGAAGCTGGGCAGTTTCCTGTGCCTGTGAGAGGCCCTCCACTGGGCAGGTTGGAAGGTGCCTCCTGGCCGGAAGGGACGGCTGGACATGGAATGTGAAGAGAACAGCATTTGGGAACAACTTGCCATTGTACCCTCACCCTCCTTTTTTCCCAGGAACGCTCACTACTGACAATGCCAAGCTCCTCTGATCCTGCAAATCAGATGAGAATCAGGGAGTGTGGAAGGAAGGAAGACATGTGGCTCCTTGAGCTTGTCCTCGACATCCCCAGCACACATGTTCATCAAAGAGCTTGTTTCCTCGGGCTCTGCTGCATCCCCACTGACACAGCTAGTCGGGGTCTCACCAGACACACAGCTGTCCTCGAGGGGCCTCTGAGTCCCACACGTGTTGGAGCTCAGGCAACATAGTGCATGCCACCACAGGCCTGAACAGGCCTGGAGCCCTCAGGGTCCCCAGCCTTGTGGACCAGGGCAGTCAGGCCAGCTTCCAACAGGTTATTGAGGGCAGGGGCCCGTGGCCTCCTCCTCTCAACAGCAGAGCCTTGGGGAAGTGGCCACAGATGTGTCCTCGTTGCCACTCCCTCCTTGGTTCATCGAGCAGCCCTTCGCCCACACATAACCTTCAGCAAAGGCAGCATCTCCACAGTTCAGGACACAAGAACAAGTCATTCATCTGCCAGCTGAGAGCAGCAGCCCTGGGTCGCAGCCAGTGAGCCTGTCAGGAAAGATTACTCAGCCTGGCAGGCTCTCTCCTGCCCACCTCACGCCCAGAGCCAGGGCCAAAGCCTCTCTGCAACGGCACCAAAGGGTCCCTGGGGCCGCAGTTGACCACTACCTAGAGTCCAGCTCCGTCGGCTGAGAGGGGTGCCAGGGCCTTCGCCCGATCCCCAGCTGCCGCTCCAGCTTCCGGGAGGCAGTTTGTCCCCCCCATCAGTGCGAGGAAGAGCAAGCTAATGGGCCTGTGTTACCCCACACCCTGCAAAAGTGGAGTTCCCATTGGCAGTCACCCCCTCGAATGTATCCAGGGTGCCCTGAGCTTGTGCCAGGGAGAAGCGATCACGTGGACTGGCCCTGAGCATGCTCAGGAGTGTTTCTAAGAGAGGACCTTCGCTCACCTTTGTACCAGCATCGGCGCTGTCTGTGCACATCTCGCCCTGCAGAGAGCGGTGATCAAGCGTGAGAACCAGCACTTTCAGGGGAGGGAGCATAAAGGAACAGGGAGGCAGGAGAAAACCCTTAAATTTAAATATGGAACTATAGGAACAAATGCACATATTTACAGATACAGGTAAACCAGTCCATGTAAAGGGAAGGGAGCGAGTGGTCTGTTTGGCAGATGCACTCACTGATTCCACAGTACTTATCCTGCACCATGTCCTGTTCTGATCACCCCCCACGGCACAGTGCAGAGGCCGGGCCTCCGTGGCATGGGCAGCCTCACTGTGGGATGCTTTTTGATTCTGGCTCCCATAGCAGCTGCCTTCCTCCATCCTCCAGAGGACAAAGTCCAGCTGGAATCCTCGTGTGGACGTTCAACATCACCTACAAAGGCCATGGTGGTCACAGGGAGGAGGCGGAGTGATGTGCACCATTAGCGCTGCCCCTAGCTCTAGGAAACCTGCTCAGTTCTGTTCCTCCATGTGGTTCATCAAATCCCCTTGGACCCAACATGGCCAGTGACAAAGAGTTTCCTCCAAGCGAGAGCCTATACAGACAGGGTAACTTAAAGCAGTATTATGAGACAAGTCAAAGTGTGTAAGATCTTATATAGATGCAGATGAAAGGATTTCATAATTCAATATTATTTTCTGATATATTAAGCTATTTTTATAGGGCAGTCTGTACTTTTAACCACAAGGACTATTTACTGATTTTGTAGATATTTGAAGAGTAGGTGTGAAACAACCATTAACCATCATTTTCTTTTGTTAACAAAAATACAATAAGGTCTTAAATGTGTACAGTCTATTATACTCAGCTTTCTCTGCCTCTTTCAACTCCAGAACACCACATGTAGCTACAGAGAATTTGCAGATAGACCTCAGGGGATCTCCCTGCAGGGTGGCTTGGGTTAACCAAGAATGAGAAGGAGGAAGATGAGGATGGTTGTAGAGATGGTGATGGCAGAGATGCCGGTGGTGGTGGTGGTGATGGCGGAAGAGAAGTATGGAAGTAGGTAAGGTAAATCCATTACTACAGGGGATATTTTAGTCTTTTAAAACAATATCCTATATGTAGTTCTAAGCATTCAATGAAACA
Organism: Lepilemur ruficaudatus; assembly: GCA_963574885.1. Taxonomy (NCBI): domain Eukaryota; kingdom Metazoa; phylum Chordata; class Mammalia; order Primates; family Lepilemuridae; genus Lepilemur; species Lepilemur ruficaudatus. The sequence goes on along the minus strand of CAUYRT010057755.1, from coordinate 18,207 downwards.
TTAAATTCTACCAGCTGGCCTCAGTCTTTCCATATTTTTCTCTCTGTGGAGAAAAATCAATCCCTAAAAGGTCAAATCACAAAGGTAAATTATTTGATATCTCCAGGTGCCAGAGTCCTTTTGGGATTTAAACTAAGACTCACTCTGTTATAGACAGAGGGTATTGGCCCCTCATTCTTCAAGGCATTACCCAAGAAATGAACTGCTAACTTATTGATACGCTTACTGTATTCTTGTTAAAGACACTCTCCTAATGACCTTGGCATTTTCCCTCTTTCTTCTGGCCCCCAACTAAGTCAGTAAGACCCAGAGCAACTAAATTCAAAAGGAAAGGGGTAAACAGAGCTGGAAAAAAGGGTCTAAAAATTATGCCTTGTTGCTTTACACCTTTGATAAGAGAGCTTCCACAACATTCATTAGTTCACTCACTCATTTATTCATTCAGCAAGTTACATACTCCTAGCACTCTGTACCAGGCCCTAGTGAAAAATGGGAAATGGGAAAGATTTCCATCCTTCCCTCAAGGATCTTAGACTCTAGAAGATACAATAAAGAAAATATCCCAACTTGGAAGGGCAGCCGGGGCTGGGAGGATTCCACACCTCCAAGGAATTCGTGAAGAAAAAATGAAGCAGTTTTTGAAATAAGACCTTCTGAGTGCCCTGTGGCAATCTTTGTGAGCGCTCCCTTATAAAGACTACAGGACTCCATAACAACTAAGAAGCTATCATAGAAGGGTGTTTCTCCAAGTTGACCCATGGACCAGTGGTGTTGTAATCACTGAGCACTTGTTAAAAAGGCAGGTTCCAGAGTCCCACCACAGGCATACGGAATCAGAATTTCCGTGGGGTGGGATCAGGGAACCTGCCTTATTAATATGTCCCCCCAGTGATTCTGGGGCACACAGAATCACTAAGCAAAATGTAAGGAAAGGTATGGAAAAATTGTGATTGGAATGGGCTTTTTATGACTCAGGTATGAAAATTAAGATGTCAAGGAACAGCTAAATGGAGATTGGTTTAAACAGCAGGACATTTGAGAAATTCTTTGGACTGGGAACCGAGAGACCGGGTTTCCGTACTGACACACTGAATAGTCTTGGCCAATTCACTTGTTCCCCTCTAGGACTCAAATCCTCGTTTACAAACTAAAGGGGATGTCCAGATCTGCACTGTCCAGCACAGTAGGCACTACCCACATGTGAATACTGAGCACTTAAAATCTGGCTTTTCTGAATCAAGAGCTGCAAGTGTGACATGTACACCAGATCTGAAAGACAGTAATGGAAAAAAGATCATAAAATGTCCCAATATTTTTATATCGACTATATGTTGAAATGACAATATTTTGGCTATATTGGGGTAAATAAAGTTAAGTAAAATTAAAATTAACTGTTTCTTTTGCTTTTTTAAAGAATATTTTTGGAGCATTTTGGGCTCCCAGAAATATTGGAAGGAAGGTGCAGAGATTCCCATATACCTCCTGCCCCACACATGCACAGCCTCTCCCCCGTAATAGTCTCCAACCACAATGTATGTTCGTTACAGTTAATGGCCCTACACTGACACAGCATGGTCACCCAAGTCCCTAGTGTACCCAGGCTTGACTCTTGTGAAACTTGTCTGTGGGTTTGGTCGAATTTATTTATTAATGTAGTACTATGTGTTTAAGGTTCCTCCATGTCTTTTCATGGTTTGACAGCTCATTTCTTTTTAACACTGAATAATATTTCATTATCTGGATGTATCATAGTTTATTCATCTATTCACCTATTGAAGTACATCTTGGTTGCTTCCAGGTTTGGGCAGTTATAAATAAAGCTACTGCAAGTATCTATGTACAGGTTTTCATGTGAACATAAGTCTCAATTTCTTTGGGTAAGTGTCAAGGAGCATGATTGCTGGATGGATGGTGAGAGTTTGTTTAGTTTTATAATAACCTGCCAAACTGTCTCGTAAAGTAGCTGTACTACTTTGTGTTTCCATCAGCAATGAATGAGAGTTCCTGTTGCTTTGTATTCTCACCAGTCTTTAGTGTTGTCAGTGTTCTAGATTTAGATCATTCTAATATGTGTATAACGGTTTTTCATTTTAATTTATAATTCCCTAATGACATATGATGTTGAACATCTTTTTGTATGCTTAATTGCCATCTGCATATCGTCTTTGATGAAATATCTGTTCAGGTCTTTTGCACATTTTTTAATCAGGTTATTTGTTTTCTTGTTGTTGAGTATCAAGAGTTCTTTGTATATTTTAGATGACAGTCCTTTATCAGATGTGTCCTTTGCAAATATTTTCTCCCAAGACCTGTGGCTTGTCTTTTCATTCTCTTCACATTTTCTTTTGCAAAGCAGAAATTTTTAATTTTAATGAAGTCCAGCTTATCAATTTTTTCTTTCATGGATCATGCCTCTGGTGTTATATCTAAAAAGTTACCACTGGCCAAGCATGGTGGCTCATGCCTGTAATCCCAGCACTTTGGGAGGCTGAGGTGAGGGGATTGCTTGAGGCCAGGAGTTCGAGACCAGCCTGGGCAACATAGTAAGACACTAGATCTACAAAAAATAAAATTAAAAAATTAGCCAGGCATGTGGCACACATTTGTAGTCCCAGCTACTCAGGAGGCTGAACTGGGAGGATCACTTGAGCCCAGAAGTTCGAGGTTGCAGTGGGCTATGATCACACCACTGTACTCTAGCCTGGGTGACAGAGCAAGACCCTGTCTCTGAATAAATACATAAATCATCACCATATCCAAGATCATTTAGGTTTTCTGTTACGTTATCTTCTAGGAGTTTTATATTTTTGCACTTTACATTTAGGTCTATGATGCATTTTGAGTTAATTTTTGTAAAGGGTGTAAGCTCTGTGTTTATATTCATTTTTTTGCATGTGAATGTCCAGCTGTTTCAGCACCATTTGTAGAAAAGACTATCTTTTCTCCATTGCATTGCCTTTGTCAAAGATCAGTTGACTATATTCTATAGGTCTATTTCTCAGCTCTTAATTCTGTTCTATTGATCTATTTGCCTATTCTTTTGGCAATACCACATTGTCTTAATCACTGTAACTTTATAGAAAATCTTGACACCAGATAGTGACAGTATTCCAAATTTGTTCTTCTCCTTCAGTATTGTGTTGGCTATTCTGGGTCTTTTGCCTCTCTCTATATAAACTTTAGAATCAACTTTTGTTGATACCAACAATATAACTTTTTGGGATTTTGATTGGGATCATGTTGAGCATATAGATCAAATTGGGAAGAAATGACATCTTGAAAATATTGTCTTCCTATCCATGAACATGGACTCTCTCTCCATTTATTTAGTTCTTGCTTGATTTCATCAAGGTTTTATTGTTCTCCTCTTACAGATCTTGTACATATTTTGTTAGCTTCATACCTAAATATTTCATTTTCAGAGTGCTAATATAAACAATATTTTGTTTTTGTTTTCAAATTCCACTTTTTCATTGCTGGTATATAGGAAAGCAATTGACTTTTACATATTAGCCTTGTATCTGCAAACTTGTTATTATTGCTTATTAGTTTCAGGCATTTTTTTGTTGATGCTTTTGGATTTGCTATACAGATGATCATGTCATCTGCAAACAAAGGTAGTTTTATTTCTTCTTTCCCAATCTGTATACCTTTTATTTCCTTTTTTTGTCTCATTGTATTAGTTAGAACTTCCAGTACAATATTGAAAAGGAATGATGAGAGGGGACATCCTTGTCTTGTACCTGGTCTTGGTGGGAACATTTCAAGTTTTTCACCATTAAGTATGATGTTAGCTGTAGAGGTTTTGTAGATATTTTTTATCAAATAGAGGATGCTCCCCTCTATAACTACTTTACTGAGACTTTTTATCATGAATGGGTGTGAGATTTTGCCAATTGCCTTTTCTGCAATTGTGACTTTCAATTGTCATGTGATCATGTGACTTTCAATTGTTAGCCTATTGATGTGATAATATTATATTAATTGATGTTCTAATATTGAGCCAGCCTGGCATTCCTGGGACAAATCTCTTTTGGTTGTGGTGTATAATTCTTTTAACACATTGTTGGATTCAATTGGTTATTAAGTGTTTAATAGAATTCATAAGTGAACCCCATTGGGCTTGATGTTTTCTGTTTCGGAATGTTATTCATTATTGATCCAATTTCTTTAATAGATATAAGCCTATTCAGATTGTCAATTTCTTCTTGTGTGAATTTTGGCAGTTTGCGTCTTTCAAGGAATTGGTATATTTCATTTAGATTATCAAAGTCATGTGCATAGATTTGTTCATAGCATTTATTATTTTTTTAAAGTCATAATTTTATCATTAGAATGTCCTTTTTTCATTTCTGATATTAGCATTTTGGGTACTCTCTCTTTTTTCTTAGTTAGCCTAGCTAGAAACTTATTGATTTTATTCATCTTTTCAGGAGCTTGCTTTTAATTTTGTTGATTTTCTCTATTGATTTCTATTTTTCACTTCATTGATACCTGATCTAATTATTATTTCCTTTTTTCTGCTTACCTTGAATTTAATCTACTGTTCTTTTTCTAGTTTCCTAAGGTGGAAACTTGGAGTATTAATTTTAGATCTTTCTTCTTTTCTAATATATGCATTCAATGCTGTGAATTTCCCTCTAAGCATTGCTTTTGCTGCATTCTATACATTTTGATAAGTTGTTTTCATTTTCATTTAGTTCAAAATATTTTTTAATTTCTGTTGAGATTTCTCATTTGACCCATGTGTTATTTAGAAGTGTGTTGTTTAATTTTTGCATATTTGGGGATTTTTTTCAATTATCTTTCTGTTATTGATTTCATTTTGTTGTGGTCCATGAGCAAACATTTTATAATTTCTATGCTTCTAAATTTGTTAAGGTGTGTTTTATAGCCCAGAAGGTGACTTATCTTGGGGAATTATCCATGTGAGCTTAAGAAGAATGTGTATTCTGCTGTTGTTTGATGAAGTAGTTGATTCATGTCAATTACATTTTGTTGATTGACAGTTTTATTGAGTTCAATTGTGTCCTTACTGATGTTCTGCCTGCTGGATCTGTCCATTTCTGATAGAGGGATATTAAATTCTCCAACTATGGCAGTGGATTCATCCACTTCTCCTTGTAGTGCTATCAGTTTTTGCCTCACATAGTTTGATACTCTGTTGTTAGGTGCATATACATTAAGGATTATATGTCTTCTAGGAGAATTGACATCTTTATCATCATGTAATGCTCTTCTTTATTCCTGATAACTTTTCTCACTTTAAAATGTGCTTTGTCTTAAAGGAATATAGATACTTCTGCTTTCTTTTGATGGTATATTTTTCTCCATACATTTATTTCTAATCTATATGTCTTTATATTTAAAGTGGATTACTTGTAGATAGCATATATTTGGGTCTTCTTTTTTGATTCACTCTGACAATCTCTGTCCTTCAGTTGGTACATTTAGGCTGTTGACATTCAAAGTGATTATTGATTTTTTATTGATTAATTGGATTACTAAGTGCCATATTTGTTACTGTTTGCTATTTGTTGCCCTTGTTCTTTGTTCCTATGTTTGTCTTCCACTTTTGCTGCCTTTTTTCATTTTAAATTGAGCATTTTATATAATTCCATTTTCTCTCTTTTCTTAGAATGTCAGTTATATTTCCTTTTTTTTTCCTTAGTGGTTGCCCTAGAATTTGCAATGTACATTTCCAACAAAACCAAGTCTACTTTCAAATAATACTACATCACCTCATGGGTGGTGTGAGTGCCTTATAATAAAAAAATTATTTAAATTCCTCCCTCCTGTACTTTGTATCATCTGTTACTTTTTAAAATCTGGCTACTAGAAATTTTAAATTGCTTATGTGGCTTGCATTTGTCACTAGTTGTATATTTGGACATGATATGCAACATGATATATGTTGGACAGTGTTGATCTAGATGATCTCTAATCCAGCATTGACATTCTATGCAATTTTTAGATAGATTCATGGAGAGTTGACAGGAAGTACCATTTGAATCAGGTACCGGATTGAGGCTTTGATCTCTGGCCAGAAGCCTTCCAACTTCCAAGTCCCGCCCACTCAGAGCAGTAGGAAGCTGCAGAGGGAGGAAGTAAACTCTGGAGAGTTAGGCCATGGCACAACCTCAAGCACTTTCTAAGTCAAATTTGGGCAGTGTTAGCCATTTAAAAAATCTTTTTCAAGGTTTTTGTTTACCATTACTGGGACTTTTGTTAGATCTCCTTTGCTCTCCACTGGCCAGCATACACACACTGATGGTTTTCTGGGCAGTTTGACATTCCTGGAATGATACTTTTAAAGTGAGATTTCTTCTTTGTGTAAAGACTTCGCTTGGGGGACCATATTTGAGTAAGGGTATCCCCTTTTTTTTACTTGCCAATAGTGAAAATAAATTTTTCTATTCTCTTCTTTAGGAATAAAAGTAAAATTTTTAAAATTTAAGCTGTACCTTTGCTAATTGTACTAAGTATGCCTAAAACAAATAGATTAGCATCCTAGAAAGTTGTCATAAACTTCTAAGTCCTCATGATTTTGCCTTTTACTTTTGATTTTCATTTATTGATAACTGCCAGGCCCCCAGCCATTCATCTTGTCATTTCTCCTCTTCCTTCCAGACCCTGATTATTACCTCTCTGTTCTCCTGAGATCTCCCTGGCTGCTCTTTCTCAATCTCCTTTGCTGGTTCCTCCCCATTTCCCCATCATCCTGCCACTGGAGTGCCCTAAGACTCAGGACTTTGCTTCTTCTCCTCATGTCTATATCCCACCCCTAGGTAAGCTCATGCAGTCTCAAGGCCTTACTGTACACCTGTACATAAGTGACACCAAACTCTCCTTGCCAGCTTGGACCTTTTCCCCTGAGCTCCATACTTGTACCTCTAGCTGTCTGTTCCATATTATCACTTATGTGCCTAATGAGCAACCTCAAACTGAAGAGTCCAAGTGAACTCCTGGTCTTCCCCACTGATCTTCCCCTCCCAAAGTCTTGCCCATCTCAGTTAATGGTAACTACGTCCTTCCTGTTGTCCAGGACAAAACCTCTGGAGTCATCTTTGTCTCCTTTCTCTTGTATACCCTATATGCTATCCATTAGCAAAGGTTGCTGGCTGTTCCTCAAAACATATCAAGAATCTCAGCATTTTCCACTACTCCGCTGCTACCATCCTGGTATGAGACTGGTCTCTTGCCTCCACCCCTTTCCCCTCACAAGTTATGGTCAACACAGCAGCCACACTGAGTCTTTTGAAATGTAAATGAGGATTTAATGCCATGGCAGTGCCTGTAGTCCCAGCTACTCAGGAGGCCAAGGCAGGAGGATGGCTTGAGCCCAGGAGTTGGAGTCCAGCCTGGGCAACATAGCAAAAGAAAAGAAAACTGTAAATAAGATCAAGTCACTCCCTTGCTCACTCACATTAACACCTTACAGTGATCTAAAATGCCCTTCCATAATCTGACCTTGCTGTTTTTTCCTTCACAAAACATGTATCAGAATTTCACATAGTGACTATTTCCTTGATTGTTTCTTCCCATTGTTAGGTAGATAGGGAGGGATTCCGGGTCTCCTAGTGACGGAAGTGGGTACTATTGCCTTGGTGCAATTGCCCCACTTGGGAAGAAGGACAAAGGTGAGCCCCAGCCTCCCATCTTGGTCCTGCCCCACCCTAATCCTCTCTTGAGTGACTGCCATACCTGGAGGAGGAGGTAATACCCTACAAATCAGCCAATCATAACTTAGAGTGCCAGCTGCAAAAGAATGCAGAGGACTCTTAAGCAGCATAGGTACCACAGAATCTAGAAATTGAACTAGAACAACCATATGCATAATTAAGACTCAGGTCATGCAACTCCAACTGTCCAGTCAAAGTGGTTCCATAGTGACATCTGAGCCACTATGGAGGTCCTGTCTAAGCCACTATGGAGGTCCCAATCTGGGCACTATAAAACAAAATGCAGGCCATAACCAGGCCCTTGTTTGTGCCCTTCCTCTTGCTCTTCCTTTGCTGTGACAGTGGGTCTGGTCATCATCTGTGGTGTCTGTATCACGCTCTGTAAACCTATATCTTGCCCTTGCCCTATAAACCTATCTTCCTCTCCTCAATAAACCTCATTTTCATGCTTGCCTTACTTTGGTGCATCTGGTCATTCTTTGGCCACGAGCATGCCAAGAATCGGCATTTCAGACTAAAACCTGACATCAGTAGAATATAAGGTTATTGAAGGCAGGAACTTTGTTTTGTTCAGGCTGAATTCTCAGCAGCTAGAACAGTGCAAATAGTTTTGAACAAATTAATCAGTGAGTAGCAGAAATTCCATAAGGGGAGTCAAAAGATGAGTGAATGATGAAATTAATTAATACATGACTCCATGGAGTTTTATTTACAACCTTGGGAATGCAGAACTTCACCTCTTTGCTTGAGCTAACGTGGAGGAAGAAAAGGCATTTATGGAAGTATAGGGTGATTTTAATTCCCCTCTTCTCTTCTCTTCTCTTCTCTTATCTATGCATTTATTCATTCAACCACTATATGCTACTGTGGGCTTACACTGTGCTAGGTACAGGCACCTACTCATGGTCTTCCATGAGCTGCTGTCCACCCAGAAGATATACAAACATATGACTTTAGAAGTGAGGCAGGTGCTAATATAGAGGTGTTTCTGAGGAGCATGAAGTCTACAAGGAGAAGCCATGAGAGGTCAGGAAAGGCTTCTCCACGGGTGGCAACTGAGCTGAGTCTTGAAGAATAATGAGAAATTCTTCATGTGGACAAAGATAAAAGAACATTCCAGAAAACAGCACTCTGGGAAACAGGAATAGACAGAGACAGGAGATAGTGTGGCACTTTTGAGGAACTGCAAGTCATTAGGCATGCCCAAAGTCCAGACCAATATCAGAGAATTGTGGGACATAAAGTGAGAGAGGTAAGCAATGGTATGGCACAAAGGGCTTGTTCGCCATGCTAACACATTGCTCATATTCTCTGAGCAATATGAAGGATTAAGCAGATTAACAAGATGAGGCAAGAAAGCAGCAGTACAAGACAGATCAGCAAATGCAAAATCTGAGCTGCGCAGGGGATTCTGTGGGAGTGCAGGAGTCAGGGCAGTGCCCAAGTCAGCAGCTTAGAGGCTCAGGGCAGGAAGGAAGAAGGAAGTGGCAAAGCATCCCCAGGAGGGGACACAAAGGAGAAGCAAGGTAGGCAGGAAGGAAGAGGCCTTTCCTGGGAGAGGAACAGGAGGTTTCGAAGGCAGAGCATGAGAGAATGCCGGGCACCGCTGAACGCCCACCAACTCCGTCTTCTCACCACCCACCTTAATACCCTTTCTTAAAACCTAAAAGGGCTGCCTAATCCTTTTATCGTCCACGTATTGCATAATCCTCCTTTTTGATCTTCATTGTAGAACCAAAGAATCATAACACTCAGGAGCCGGAAGGCATCTGATCCAGTGCTTCTGAACTTTCTTGCTTCTCCCATTCAAATACCCTGAACAGTAGGGGAAAGAACATGAACCAATTTTTTTTTACATTGCCTATTATTTTTTTAAGTGTAAATTTGCATTCTGAGCAGAAATGTAAATATTTGCTTTAATATTAAAAAAAAATTTTTCCTCAATAATTTTCTAGTAAAGTTGATCCTTCACTGGAAGTTGCACCATCTTTATTCACAGCCGCCCCGCCACCCACCACACCTCCAGGTGTTTGCATACCCTTGAGAAATCCCTAATTTCCAGGTGAGGGCATGAAGGCCAGCAGAGAGGTTAGGCCATCGGCCCAAAGACACACAGATGGTCAGGTGCAGAGTGAAGCTCTCCTTGGATCCCTGCGAGGAGACTGGCGCTGTGAATCCCCTCTTCTCTCCTTCCTGTTCCCCCTATTTCATGACTTCTCTTCCTTTGTCCCATCTTGTCCCCCTGCTGATCCCGTGAGGGCTCCCAGGGCTCAGAGGCAGAGGGAAGAGGCAGGAGAGAGAAGGTTGCAGACTCCTGGCCTAACCCTCTCCTGCAGCAGCTTCGCATTCCTGCCTGTGAGCATGAGGCCCCCAGCTCCACCAGATCAAAAGGTTTATGGGGGCTTTTGTTTTTGTTCTTCCTAATTAATTATACCTTTGCTTCCTGGAGGCACTCAGAACTCATTTCTGAGACTTTGCCTTAGAGCCCAGAGGAGGAAACAAACAGTCCAGTGCCCATCCCTGAAAGCCCCCCATTCGTTTTCATCTGTGGTGAAGGTTCTGTGAGCACCTCCGGCAGGGCCCCTGGGCATGCCCAGACTTCTCTCCCACCAAGGCGGAGAGTTGCTGTTTGGAAAAAGCCAGAGTCACGCTGCAGTCCCCAGAGTCACCGAAGGGCAGGAGAAGCTAGGAAGCTTGTATTGTTTCCTTCCCTTCAAAACACAACAAAGTTGGTCTGGTCACTCCCTCTGCCTGAAACCTGTCAGCAGCTCCCATTGTTCACAGGATAAGGACCCCTCCCTGCCATTAGAGACTGAGTCTGTCCCCACCTTATCATTCCGGACTCCACCTACACCCTCTCCTTCCCGTGGACTCCAGCCACACTGATGCCCGTTGCTCCCCTTTGCACGCCCCCTCTCCCTGCTATGGGCCCTTGCACCTGCCATTTCCTCATGCTGGAAGGTCCTTTCACCCACTTTTTGCCTAGTTTACTCCTCCTCATCCTTCATCCCTCCACTCAAAATTTTCTTCCTCAGAGAAGCCTACTGTGACCTCCTGACAGTTAAACCTTTCATTACAGGTTCCCAGAGCGCCGGGTGTCTTTCCTCACACTCATGACAGTCACACAGTTACGTTCATCTGTGTGATTGGTTACTTGCTCACTATTTATCTCTCCCACAAGGCTGTTTGATCCACCAGGGCAGGTGGATCATCATCTAACATTATACCTAGCACAAAGTAGATGCTTTAAAAATGTTTAAATAAAAGATTAAGCCAGGTGCAGTGGCTCACACCTATAATCCCAGCACTTTGGAAGGCTGAGGTGGGAGGATCACTTGAGGCCAGGAGTTTGAGACCAGCCTGGGCAACAAAGCGAGACTCTGCCTCCACAAAAAAAAAAAAAAAATTTATTTTTAATTAGTTAGGTGTGTTGCTGTGCCTGTAATCCCAGCTACTCAGGAGGCTGGGGCGGGAGGATCACTTGCATTGAGGTGTTTGAGGCTGCAGTGAGCTATGATGGTGCCACTGCATTCCAGCCTGGGTGACAGAGCAACCAGCTCTAAAAAAAAGAAAAAAGAAAAAGAAATGAATTGGTGAATGAATAAACACACTTGGAATTGTTTACAAAGGTCTTGGGGACTCAGGATTTAATCCTTGGACCTACATGTCTGCTGGGGAGCATTTATTGTAAATGAACAGTACTCAGGAACACTACCCCTCATTACTCTGCATTGAGTCATTCATGTCCTTTATGTGCCTGTCACGGGCTAGTACTCTGTTAAAAACTCTCCTGGCTCCCTCTTTCCCTCATTATCCCCCTCCATTCTAGTCATCAGCCAATCCTTCCAACTCCATTTCAAAATATATCAAATTCCATCAGACACATAAAAGCTGAGAGAGTTTATTACCAACAAACTATCACAAAGGGAACTTTAAAAGATACACTTTTGGAAGAAAGAAAATTATCTCAGAGGGAAAAACTAAGATGCAAAAAGAAGCATAAGCCACAGCATCAAAAAGAATAAAGCACTTAGGAATACCAAGAAAGTTAAAGATCCGCACACTGAAAATTATAAAACACTGATGAAAGAAATCAAAGATACAGATAATTGGAAAGATATTCTATGTTCATGAATTGGAAGAATTAATATTGCCAAAATGTATATACTACCCAAAGCAATCAACAGATTAAATGTAGTCTGTATCAAAATTCCAATGGTATTTTTCACATAAATAGAAAAAAATTCTAAAATTTGTATGGAATCTCAAAAGACCCCAGAGAGTTAAAGCAATATTGAGCAAAAAGAACACAGCTGGAGGCATCACACTTCCTGATTTCAAATTATATTACAAAGCTATAATAATCAAAACAGTATATACTGGCATGAAAACAGATACATAGACCAATGGAACAGAATAGAAAGCCAAGAAATAATATAGTTGACCCATATATTGTCAACTAATCCTTGACAAAGGCACCAAGAATACACAATGTGGAAAGGATAGTCTCTTCAATAAATGGTGTTGGTAAAACTGGATCTCCACATGCAAAAAAAAAATAATAATAATAAATTGGATCCTTATCTTACAATGCGCATACAAATAAACTTAAAATGGATTAAAGACTTAAACATGAGACCTGAAACTATAAAACTCCTAGAAGGACACTGAAGAAAAGGTCCATAGCATTTACCTTGACAATGATTTTTTGGATATGACAAAAAAAAAAAAAAAGCACGGGCAATAAAAGCAAAAATAAAGTGAGCTACATCAAACTAAAAAGTTTCTGCACAGCAAAGGAAATAATCAACAAAATGAAAACGCAATCTATGGAATAGAAGAAAATATTTGCAAACCATATATTCAATGAGAGGTTAATATCCAAAATATATAAACAACCCATATAACTCAATAGCAACACACATACACACACACACAAATAACCTGATTAACAATGAACAAAATATCTGAATAGACATTAGACATTTTCCTAAAGAAGACATACAAATCATCAACGGGTATATATGAAAAGGTACTCAACAACACTAGTCATCAGAGATATGCAAATAAATACCACAATGAGAGATCACCTCACATCTGTTAGGATGGCTATTATCAAAACATCAAAAGATAACAGGTGCTGGCAAGGATATGGAGAAAAGGGAACTCTTCTACATTATTGGTGGGAATATATATTGGCACAGCCATTATGGAAAACAGTATGGAGTTTCCTTAAAAAGTTAAAAATAAAACTGCCATATAATCCACCAACCCTACTTGGGGTAGCAGCATTCCCATGTTCATTGCAGCATTATTCACAATAGCCAAGATATGGAAACAGCCTAAGTGTCTGTCAACAAATAAATAAAGAAAATGTGGTGGAACATTATTCAGCCTTCAAAAAGAAGACAATCCTGTCATTTGTGACAACATGGATGAACCTGGAGAACATTATGCTAAGTGATATTAGCCAGACATAGAAAGACAAATATTGCATAATCTCACACACACGTGGTATATGAGAAAGTCAAAGCCAGAGAATAGAAAGGTAGTCACCAGAGGCAATGGGGTGAGGAAAATGGGAAGATGTTGGTCAAAGGGTATAAAATGAGTTATAAAATGAGTAAGTTCTGGAGACCTAATATACAGCATGGTGATCATAGTTAATAAGAATGAATTACATACTTAAAATTTGCTTAGAGAGGAGTTTTTTTTTAATTTAACAGAGTTTAAATTCGTCAGTCAGGAAGCATCCTGAACCAGGAGAGGTGCAAACAGCCCTGGCCAGCAGCAAGAGCAGTGAGTTTTCACAGGATGGACCCAGAAGCAGAGAAGAGAAATCACCTGATTGGCTACAGCTAGGCATCTGCCTTATTTGGGCACAGGTGTGATGAGTTGACTGCCTGCAATTGGCTGAAACCTGGCAGCTTATGATTAGCTGAAATTTGGCTATTTGTTATATTCCTAAATTAGGCTTCAATTCATTTACATACAAAGTTAGGCTGCAGTTCACTATGTAGGAACTCAAAGTAGCAGGCAGACTCAGGCCAAATTTAAATAAATTTACCAAAAGTTTTATTAAAACAGAGCCATGCCTACTTATTTATGTATTGTCTATGGCTGCTTTAATGCAACAGTAGTAGAGTTGAATTGTTGCAAAGCTTAAAATAGTCACTATGTGGCCTTTTACAGAAACAGTTCGCTAACCTCTACCTCATCGAAGAGAGGAGATCCTAAGTATTCTCACCACACATACACACACACAAAGACAACAATGTGAGGTGATGGATATGTTAATTAACTTGATTGTGGTAATTATTTCACAATGTATATATATCAAAACATCACATTGTGTACCTTAAATATATGCAATTTTTATTTGTCAATTATACCTCAATAAAGCTGAGGAGAAAAGAAATCTAAGCTAAGAATAGGCAAACGTGCAAATAAATCTAAATGAATACTTACTGTATAAAGCTACAATGCATAATTTTAGAGATTTTAAAAAAACAGTCAACAATAGCATGTAATATGGGAGGAGTAGTCAAATTTAAGTATGTTTAAAGTTTAAAAGAAGAGTAGAGATACTGAGTAACTTTAGGCTTTGTTAAGCACAATTAAACTTTTCAGAGTAATTACTAAAAGAATGAAAATAGTTATATTTTCCAAAAAGTAATAGGGAAAATGTCTTACAAAAAATCCTGAATCAATCTCAAAAAAGGCATGAAAGAAAGAAAAAAAGGTATTAAAAAGTCAAATAAATAGAACAAGTATAGATAAGTTCAAATATATTAACAATCACAACAAATATAAATGGACTAAAGTTACCAATTAAAGATAGAGACTGTCAAATTATATCCAACCATACACTATTTATAAGAAACATATTTAAAATGTAAGAAAAGGAAATATTGAAAGTCTCCTATTAAAAAGGCATATTAGGAAAATATTAACCAAAAGAAATCATATATACTTATATTTATATAGATAAAATGAACTTTAAGCTTTTTAAATATGTGAGCTGCTAATAATGATTAAAACATTAAATTCACCAGAAAAAAATTGTAATCTTATATAAATGAACATATAAATCAAATCTGATAGAATTACAAGGAGTAATTGACAAATCCACAAACATAGTGGGAGATTTTAACATACCTCACTGTGAAACTGATATATCAAGTAAACAAAAAATTAATAAAGATATGAGAGATTTGACAACACAATTAATAGCTTAATTTAATGAACATATATAGAGCTCTGGATTAAGAACAACAAACGCACGTATGAAATTTATTGTAGAATATGTATGAAATGTGTAAATATGCATAAAATTGACCTCATAATAGAGGCCAATAAACAAGTCTCAACATATTTCAAAGAATCTGTACAGAGACCACATTCTATAACTAAATGCAATTAGCTTAAATATAAATGATAAAAAGATAAACTGTTTAAGACAATCATTTAAAAATTAAAGGCATACCTCTAGATTATGCATGGGTCAAAAATAAAATAATAATGAAACTCTAATAAAATAATTATGAACTTTAATGATAATATTACATGTCAAACTTATAGAATGTGGATAGTGCTACTTAGAGAGAATTTTGTAGCCTCGGGGTTCATTGAAGCTTTCCTTCATTTTTCCAATTACACAGTTCATTGATTTATATATTCATACAATAAATGTTTAATCTTGCATTGTTGAAGTCATATGGATGGAGGCTGCATAGGCTGCATAGCTTCAGCTCCTATGAAACAGCTGTAGTTGTTAATAGCTCCAAAATGGAAATCCTGAGCTAACCTGGTCCATTTTCTAATTGCTGATCTGCAAGAGCTGCCCAGAACAGCTCTTAGATTCTCTTGCAATCAGGACATCGCAGGCTATAAATTCCCATTGCTAATAGTCAGAGACACCGACAATAGTCTCATGATCAGAGAGAAGACAGACATAGGAATTCTTCCACCCAAAATGGGATACAGAGCATCGCTGGATATTTCTTGTCTTCTTTTCTACCTTAAATACTGTATTTCCCATTCTCTCTCTCTCTCTCTCTCTCTCTCTCTCTGTTTTTGTTGAGAGAGGAGTTTCACTCTGTTGCCCAAGCTAGAGTGCAGTATTCACAGGTACAACCCTGCTACTGATTAATAGACTTTTGACCTGTCTGCCCTGGGCAGGTTTACCCCTTCTTTATCAACCTGGTAGTCCCTCGCTCCTGGGAGGTCACCATGTTGAACTTAGTGCAGACACCCCATGGGCATAGCACACTCCAGCCAGCTCCCACCTCAGCCCCCAAGTAGCTGGGACTACAGGCGCCACCACCGCACCCAGCCCATTCTCTCTTTTGATGGGAAAGTTTTCCACTATACTCTGTCCACTAGAAAGTGAAAAGTCTCATAGGACTAAAAGGATATGTATTTCTTCTTCTTCTTTTTTTTTTATACAGAGCCTCACTCTGTTGCCCTGGGTAGAGTGCTGTGGCGTCAGCATAGCTCACAGCAACCTCAAACTCCCGGGCTCAAGCAATCCTTCTTCCTCAGCCTCCCGAGTAGCTGGGACCACAGGCATGCACCCCCATGCCTGGCTAATTTTTTCTATATATATTTTTAGTTGGCCAGCTAATTTCTTTCTATTTTTTTAGTAGAGATGGGGTCTCGCTCTTGCTCAGGCTGGTCTGGAACTCCAGAGCTCAAATGATCCTTCTGCCTCAACCTCCCAGAGTGCTAGGATTATAGGCGTGAGCCACCATGCCCAGCCTTCTAGAAGCTATTTCAAAGATTATGTGGGAGACACAAAAGGAAACCAAAAACATCTGTGGTTTCCCTGGAGCAAATTTCCAGTGGAAATGTAAGGACAATAGCCACCAAAGTCTCCTGAGATTTACGGTGACAGAACAATATGGCAGAATTAGCAATGCTAAGATGCTAAAGAGCTAAGCAGAATGTATTCGCTTGTGTTGTTGATATACCATTATTTTAAAAAATTTATCAGGTTCCACAGCAGAATCAAGGTAACTTCAAATTTTAGTCCATTTCCTTTTATCTTTCCAGATTATCCCAGGTTACCAATTTCTTGTCAATTAAATTGTGTTCCATATTTCTCACCATCAGTTATCCAAATCCCCCACTGGAAAGGATCTCCCTAATCTTGTTTTCTTGATATCAAAGGCTGTTACTCATTTCTCAACTACAGGGACAAGTTTTGAGGATATAAGGCAGGAGCTGGATTGTAAGGCAAACCTCAATCCTAGCATTTGTTTGTTCTGAAACGTAATACTTGCTGTACTTTATTTATTAGATTTCCTCATTATGTAAGACATTTTAATTACAGTGCTATCACAGATTACATTAGATATGGTTCTTCTTCTTCTGGTTAAAAATAGTGTGCGTGGAGCAGCTGACTTTCTAGATGCTGTATCTGGGCAGATGACAGTGAGTGTGTCACTGGCGAAGCAAACTAGGAAAGATAAATACTGCTGCTAATCATTGGAACCCGCTGTGTAGCTATTATGGTTTGACTGTTCAAGTTAAAACAGTGGCGATGAGTCAGACTGTTTTCTCCCTCGGGCTTTAGAAAACTCATGTATTTAACCAAGATGGATTTACACATGAGATTGTCCATGGTGAGTTTACTCCCAATGCCTCATCCAGGACTAAGTTCCAAGACAGGGCACGGGACAGCAGGAAGATAGAAGCAAAAATAAGTTCCATGAGTCCCGTTCTTCAAGAATCTCCTCTTCCCAGAGCTTTTTTCCTGTTTACTTAAAGCTGAAATTCCACAGGTCCGTCTTTGTCCCTGGGGAACTTGGTGGATAGCCGGCTTCGAGCAAACGTGCACAATTTATGGGTATGGGAAACGCATGCACTGTCCACACTTGCTGGTTCTTTATAGATGGGCTGTAGGGCAAGTTCGAGATGCTTGGAGAATGCACAAACCAGCATTAATAAATCTCTGCCGAGAAGACACTACCTATCTCTGCCTTTTGAGATTACATTAAAAGCAACCTTTTAAATGCCTGCTTTAAAGACCATGACTGCACACTTTATATTTTCCCTTTGGTTGTCTCTAATAGCAGATGCCCTGAGCTAGTCTCTAATGCAAACTTCAGGTACAAAGCCCCAACCCTGGAAGAAACCAGAGGGACTACTGTTCAAAATAATCTTTATGAATTTTTTTCTAGATTACAAAAGTAATAAATATTTATTGTAGAAATAGGGTTAAAAACAGAAAAGTATGCCGGGTGCGGTGGCTCATGCCTGTAATCCTAGCACTCTGGGAGGCCAAAGCGGGCGGATCTCTCGAGGTCAGGAGTTCGAAACCAGCCTGAGCAAGAGAGAGACCCCGTCTCTACTAAAAATACAAAGAAATTAATTGGCCAACTAAAAATATATAGAAAAAAAAATTAGCCAGGCATGGTGGCGCACGCCTGTAGTCCTAGCTACTCGGGAGGCTGAGGCAGTAGGATTGCTCGAGCCCAGGAGTATGAGGTTGCTGTGAGCGAGGCTGACGCCATGGCACTCA
>CAUYRT010057754.1:0-17619 GCA_963574885.1 Lepilemur ruficaudatus | reverse complement strand
TTTCTTCCTAAAATTTTATTGGGGGAAAACTACAAAACATTTACAGTACAATGTTTACAGTCACAATTTGTAGTGAGCTGATTTCCCAAAATATATTACCACTCAAGTTGAGTTATCTTGTTACATTCAAAAACCTACTCTTTTGACAACTAATGACTCCTATATAAATAGCTACTTTCAGTGGTGGAGATCATACTATGCTTTCTGTTGTCTGCTAATATTGACATGAAGATGGACATTCCATTTTAGTTCTTTAGCTTTCTGGTATGAGTTCACATCAATCTTAATTCACAAAACTAAATCCACTTTTGTGTGTTAACACATCCAGCATGGTAGCTTCTAAATTTTATTAAGGCCTTCAAAATAACTCAACAAGGTAAATAATTGGTGGACTTAGTTATATTCACTTTGTCAGCCACATTTGTCCTGCCTGTACCATTTTTCAGACGAACAACTTTTATATAGATGCCTAAGTTTCACTACCAATATCAAAGGTAAATATAGAAAAGAAGGTTAATACAAAACAAGTATAAAATTTAGCAGGCATTCAAGTTAGGTAGATGAATAATAAAATATTTTTATAGTTTTTAAATTTTTGATAAAGTGGAATTTATATTCATCAATGTTTTGGGGAAAATGAATAACCATTGGAAATTACATACTTTCTCTATTTATACATGACTGTAATATTTCAAGACATTCATTGATTATTCCCACTTGAAAGATCAAGTACAAATGCCATTTTAAATCATATAAACAACTAAATTTTTTATTTGCTTTTGCAATTTTATATTCTGGGTATGATTATTTTTTATGTCAATAGCTTACCTATATTCTCAAATAGTGGTAGCTGATGACTTAAAGTTTGTTTGGTATTTCAGTAGATTTTACTGAAATTACATTTTAATCATTTGCAACGACCTATTTAACAAGTAGTAAAATATACAGAGATAAGAATCTCTATCTTAGCACCTACAGATGGCTAATTCCAACTGCTACCAAATGCTACCAACAAATACAAGTCATAGGTGGGTAGAAATGACCTTTCGGAGCCCCTTGGTGTCTTGTTAATCTCTATGTATCCACATTGTGTATGCACATTTGAATGTTGGAGACTCAGGGAGTCAAAAATCTCCAGGGAAAGCATCTTTAAAACCAAATAGAAGTGTGCTTTACTTTAATTTTCTTTCATTTGAAAACCAAATCCAGAACAGGATATTGCAGGACTTGAATATTTATACAACGTGACCCCTATTTCTCTCATCCTCCATTATTTATGTACTATACTCTGCCATAGCTGGCTAATTAATTCTCTTTGTCCTTGGTAACCAGGTGAGTGCTACTACCAGTCACATATTACTGGTAGGCACCTTGAGAACATGAGTATGTGAACGGTAGAGCTACACACGTTCTGCATACAGATTCTGTTGGATGCCACGAAAGGAAAAACAGGATGGAAGGCAGAGCTTCCCAGAATGAGATAAGGGAAGGGAAGAAATGTTTTAAGCAGTGTTTTTGAACCTCGTTTGTTGAATTAAATTGAATGAACTCGGGTTAGAAAAGCAAATATTTTAAGGTCTGAAAAGGATACAGAGATAAATATGATTCAGTTCTATCTCTCAGAAAGTTTAAAATCAAGAGAAGCCAGTGGACTTGTAACTGCAATGATGAAGTGGGAATGTTACAATAGAGGGAAGGAAAGAACAGATTGATTGCAGTTCTGATTTCATTTTTGAGGTAGGTTGTCAATTTGGGTAGTTTTTAAAAAACTTTTTGTTTTAAAATGATAGACTTATAAGAAGTTGCGAAAATAGTGTGAAGAGGTTCCATGCCCCCATGGCCCAGCTTCCCTCATGGTACCATCTTACGTAACTGCAGTGCGTTATCAAAACCAGGAAATTGGCATTAGTACAATACAATTAACTAGACTATGTACTTTCTTGAGTAGTCTTCTAATGTGTAGAAATGGGGGAGGGAAGGAGAGAGGAACTCTAGGTTGAGGAAATAGCATTTGGTTAAGGGTAGCTCATGAGGGAATTTGGATCTCTCAAGAAATCTCCTGAAAGGAATTTTAACAAATAGGCCAAGCTTTCCACTTTACGAATGAAATAATGAGGCCCAGAGAGAGATTAGCTAGCTTGTGCATTTAACTCTCTTTCTTTGGCTGGTAAAGTTTAGGTCTATTTATAATCATGCACCTACATATTGGTCTCCAGAATCTTAGTCCAGGTATATTCCTCCCCAAACTGTGTTTTCTTTGATGGGATAAACATACAGTTATCCTTTTGGAACTCCTATCAAGAGGACACTCTATGCACATTTTTTTCTAAGTCCCTAGAGCCTAGTGCAACGTCTGGCACAGAGAAAATACTCAATAAATATTTATTGAATAAATCAATGAATTTCCTTTTCCGCCTCTAGACACTGAAAGAGAGACAGATCAACGGAGGTCAGGAGGATAAATCACAGCCACAATTAGCCAACTGCAACGGAAAGTCATGACTAAAAGTCAATTTGCAGTTGGGCAAAATGACAGCTGCAAAAAGAAAGTTAGGGAAACACATTTTATTTGAATTGTGATGAATTAAAAATGTACACAGGTAATTAGCCCTATTTCAGCTACGCCGTGAAGTACATCTGTAAATAAAAGGTGTGAGTATCTGACATGCAAAATAGTACCTTTTCATTTTCTGCATTTTGAACATTTGCATCAGACATCCCTTCAGTCCTTTCCCAGGATCATTATGGTTTTTAGCTTAATTCCAAGCTTAAAAACAGAGTCATCACAGAAACGCTGCTTTTCTTATTGAACAGTCTGTACGATAGCTTGTCGCCAAATTAAGCTGCACACAGCACTTGTTAACTTAATTAGCAACCTAATGGCTGAACCGCAGCCTGACTAAATGCATGTTGCCTTGGATAGAAATTGCAGTGAAACTACAGGCACTTCAAGAGAAGCACAATCCAGTGGATATTTATTTTCCCTTTTGGGCTAGAGAAAAACCTGATTGCCTGGGAAGATCTTCCACTTCCTATTGAAGCCCAAATGGCTTTACTAGGAGCCAGCACCTTCCAGGGACATAAAACATGCCTTTTTCAAAGGCCACATGAAAGGGAACTCCCAAAGGGCTAATGGATATACTTCTGCCTCCATTAATAGCACAGAAAGCAAACTAATTAATTAGAGGACACGCTGAATGAACTCCATTTATCACCAAACAGCTCAAGAGATAAACAAATTATTTAAGAGCTTATTGAAAGCAGGAATCAGGAAGGCAATTGCCAAGGATTCAACCTGGTGTGTTTGTGAATATCACTAGATTAGCAGCAGTGTCAAAACCTCTTGCTCGAGACAGGAAATTTTATGTGATAGAAGCTCTGTGTAGGTTGATTTGCCAACAATTCTTAAATTGTTGTTAGGTTGTCCCTCTTCTTCAGAATCGTGTCCCTCTGGCTCAGATATAATCCAGATGTTCTGACTGTAGGAAAACAGAGGCTCAGGCTGATATGCATTTTGAGCAAAACACTGAACTATTAAAGAGAGAGACAGAGAGAAGAGAGAGAGCTAGAAACAATGAAGACTACTGTGATTTTGATCACATACTGAAAATATCTATTTGATGTCGTTTAGAGATTTATCTAATATAAAATGATTAATTTGTATGGCTATACCATCATTTTATACACACACATACATAAAACTACATATATGCCAAACCCCTAGGTCTCTGACTTGCAGAAGAGTAACAATAGTACATAAGATAAAATGCATTTCCCAACAGATCACTCATTTCCATTTTCTTTCTTACATTTTTTGTCTGAGCCCGTAACCTCGTAACCTGTTATGCCACTGCATTTTGCCAGGGCCTTAGAAGCCCACATTGATTCTTCTCTAACAAAAAAAAAAAAAAAAATGCTGACCTGGCTGCAGTATATTTTGTTCCGCTAAATACTTTGGGGAAGGGCATGTGGATGAAGAGCAACTCTGTCATATGTGGTTCCCCCCAAACTAATTTCAGGATTTGGGGGGGGGGACCTCAGTCTTTTTGTAAAATCTGTTCTTTGTCTTAGAGCTCACATGAGGTATTACCAAACTAAAGAAAAATGTTCCTAATAATTTGGGGAGTTGTTTAATGGTGTCTAATTATAGAGGTAAACACTGATTTTCACACATATTACAACTGGAAAATCCGAGCAGAGGGGTTGGCTCCTGTGTAAGGATAACACAGAAATCTCTGTGTCCTCCTCCTCCATTTCAGGGCATGCTTTTGTCTCTCCTGATGTGATAGTTTGAGACTATACAGACCATCTTTATCAAACATGATGTTGACTCAGTTAGCATGTGGATTCCTCTGCAATAGGGACTGTGTCCTTTTCATCCTAGGAATTAAGCAACTGCCAGGTACCTGACACTCCAGAATCTGGTGATAGTTTTTTTTTTTTTTTAATGATTTAAAAGTTCTCCTACTCCCTCTGTACCCTGAAAATGGTATTTGATAATATATCTTCTTTAGGTCAATTTTTATTAACTGAATCAGTGAAGCATGTGGTTCCAGGGATGACAACAGCCAATGTAGCCTGTTACTGAACAGGCTTTCTTTGGCTCATGAGTATGGGCCAAACAGAAATGGAAGTGGCCCATGTCGTGATAACATCCAATTTAGCTGATGCCTTGTTTTAAAGAACAATTCTAATTGATATCTGTCATGCTTCTAGTACCACTAAAACTATTTACATTGATATTAGGGAGGATGACATTTTATAATGAAAATTACTATGGACTAAGGGTCAGTGTATTAGAAGCCTATAATTCTGTCATACTTAGGTCTGTGATTTTCGGAAAGGTTCTTAACTTTAACTTTCAATGTCTTCATAAGTCTATGTCTATGAATCTTCTTAGAACACACAGTTTTATTTTGGGATTTTCATTTTAATTATAACCTTATTTGGCAGGTGGTTTGTGGTGAAAACAGTAAGGAAAAGTGAGAAAAGAATTATCAGATGGATGGGAAAAGAAAACACACACAGCAAACAATCCAGTGTCCATACCTTCTTGTGTCTTCCAGATGGATCACAGGTTATTTCTAATGAGAACAATCACAGGTGTGCCCATAGCACAGCTCTCCTGGAATCATGCATAACACTTGGATTAAGTATTGGGGCTGGATTGTCAACTTCTGCAAGGTTCAATGTTGGTAGTTTTGCTCATTGGGCCATACCTGAACAATCAGAATGATTCTCAGTTCCTACTCCTGTATAGTGCCAAACAAATATCTCCTGAGCTGGGCAGTCTCAGAGAGCCAGGGTTGGAGCGGGTGTTCAACCTCACTCCTCCGTCTTCCCTTCTAAAGTGTGAGTCTGGGTCCCAAGGATATTTTGAATTCAATCCATTTATAATTTCACCCCTGAACATCAGCATCTTTTTGTGATTCAATATAAAGATATTATATTAATATTTGATCACCAGCAACTTATATATTTTATAGGCCAGAATGATATAATCTTCACTAAGATACTTTCATGTAAGTGTTAGTGATTTACTATTTCAATCACATTCTGATATTTTTGTGTTTATCTCTTGGATACACACTTCCATAGTTTGGTCTTCTATAGATTCTGCAAATTGCTGTCCTTATATTTTTGACCTATTCCAATTATTAAACTCTTTGTTTTTTAGCCTCAGACCCCCCCACATTCCCTTGCTGGTGGCAAGACTCCACCAGGAAGAGGTGTTTAAGAGGGAGACCACAAAGCTGGAGAAGCTTGCAGAGCATGTTCCTTCCTATTTTATGCTGCCACTATCAGCATCATGTGCCCACAGCCTTACATCTTCACCCGACAGTGGCAGTTCTTTGGAGAAGCAGCAATTAGCTCCTGTGGAATTCATGTAACATTGACTGAACCAGCCTCAGAGACACCAGCCCCAACCGGCCAGTGCCCTCTCCTGGAGGGTCTGACCTCCAGCTCCTTGGAGCCAAGATAACTTCTTAGCACTTGTGGTAGCTGCTTCCTGCAAGTGCTACCTTCAACACGTCTTGGCAGTATTGTTGTTGTTCTACCTTTCTAGTTAACATAATTAACAATTCCTTACACCTACATACGTCTGCATGTCAGAACTTCTCTGTTAAAAGAGCTGTGTGATTTCTGTCTCCTGACTAGATTGTGACTGCCACACACACCCATTTCTCATCTATCCTGGCACATCCATTCCTGAGGCTCTTCTTTAGGCCAATCCCCAAAAATACTTCAAACTGTTTTCCATCCTGTTTTCCTGACCTCACGACAAAGAGGCCTAAGCAATTCCTCTAATGGGTTTTGGTAAATGCCTCATGAATATCTATAATGAGTCTCAGTCCTTCAGTAGAGAAGGTCACACTTCCCTTACTATCGAGGCTCTGAAGCCACATCTCTAAAGGAAAACACTCAACATTGACAGCATTTCCACACATTTTGTGTTTAGTCATCTTTTGCACAACCTCATTAAATCATAGGACTTGGAAGGAAAATTGAGAAATCATTTAGTTAATTTGCTAGCTTCAGGAGGTACTAAATCTTGATACTTGTGTCATTTAGTTTTTCCATCAAAGCTAGACACTAGACATTCATAAAATGAGTAGATAAAAGAATTCCACAATCTAGACATTATAGATTGTAATAACTTGATAAGAAATTCCTTATCTAGGTATATGATTTTTACCCCAAGATATGTATTTTTTCTCTCTAAATTATCTTATATTGATATTATTTCTTGGAGATAATACACATCTTCTTTTGTGTATTATCAGAACACACATGTTCTTTTGATCCTAGGCCGGAGTGCACTGACTATTCACAGGTGTGATCACAGAACATTGCAGCCTGCAACTCCTGGCTTCCAGTGCTCCTCTCAACCTGCCTCCCGAGTAGCTGAGACTACAGGCACACACCACTGCACCCAGCTTCATCATAAATCTTAATAGCTGCAAAGGATATAATTTTAACATGTTGTAAATATTGACATTTTAAAATAGAACTGCTGTATCACTTTTAAAAATATATCCAATGCAACCTAATTCATAATAATTTGATACACACTATAATCCATATTAAAAAACATTGAACAAGCTCTTCATTAAAAGTCATAAATTCTATTTTGGTCCTTTTACTCCTGAGTTCATATTTGCCCTTCACTTTCCCTACAAAATTGTTCTTATATATTTTAGTGTTTGAAAGTCTTTTAACTACCACCCTGTGGTAGATTATAAAAATGGCCCTAATGTTTTACCCAAACTTTATCATGTAACTTTGTACTACCTTCCCATTTTGACTATGGGATTAATTTGTGACTTGCTTTGGTCAATGTGATGTTGAGAAATGTGATGTGAGTAGAGGCTTGGAAAGCTCTTGAGTGACTGGGCTTGCCCTCACTTATGTTTCTGCCAGCGTTAGTCCACTAAAGGATGACAGACAACTGACCCAGTCACCCCAGCCTAGATCAGTCAACATCCAGGCAGGACAGATGTGTGAGCAAGACCAGCCAAGACAAGCAGAATCTCCAAGCCCACCTCCAGCTGTTCCAGATGAATGAGCAAGTTGATGCTTATTGCTGTGTGATACTGAGGTTTTGTGATGCTCTTTAGGTAAAGGAAACTTTTATGTAAAATCTAACTGATTTATTCTGCCATAATTTTTTATAAAATAAGATTTAATTTTTTTGTTTCTATAACCATAAGCTCTAAAAGATGCTTAAAAATTCAAGAGTTAAAAATATTTAGATTTTCAATAATTATTTTCTTTATCAATTCTATTATTATTAGCATCCAGCTAATCCAAAGAATCCAAATATATTTTTAAATTTTATGCATATTTATTAAATAAAAAGTAAAAATTTATTAAAACTCTATCCCATAATGAGAGAGATGAAGTTTCTTTCCAATTATTTCAAGAATTCATGGATGAATATTACACATTATTGAATGAAACAAGACTAATAATTCCATTCATTTAAAATTGTTTACAGATGTAAGTGTTCAAAATCTTGTCTACACACATAAGTTCATAGGAATGACAATAGTTTTATTGTAACAATGTGATTCCACAGTTTTATGTCTTCCTTGGTTATATACCAAATTTGACATAGTGATCTCTAACCAAAAATACTTTTGTTGATTTAACAGTTGACAACTCTATAGACCATACCTGAATTTTTACCTAAACTTAAAGACTGGGTAACTGTCTTGCTTACAAAATAATTTTTTAAATCCAGTTAGTAGAGTCAATCACTTGCTCAACAGGAATACCAATAATCCAAATTGTCTTTTTCTTTTGTATCCCATACAACTGGGGCAATACACCAAAGAATATGTTATTGTTTTTTGAAATAGAGGAAGAACTATTACAAAAAGAAAAGGGGTGGGTTCTTAGGCAAATCAAATTTTGGAAGGAATACATTTGGAAGTTGAGCATATGGAAATTAATTTCACTTAAACCTTCAAAAAGTATTACTTATCCTTAGAAAATATATGCATTCTCTCAGGGTAATCATACCTTGGTGTTGGGATCACTGGTCTTACCCACAGCCAAAGAGGTGAAGCTGCTTCCAGGCTCACCCAACCAGACCCTGAGTCAGCCATTTTCCCTCATTCATTTTCATAGCATGGTGGATACAATGCTGGGAATTTTGGACTCCTCTGGAAGACTTACAGTCTTCCTAGTCTATGAATGGGGAAGAGGGACATAAAGCTGATGTCCTTAGATTCACCCAAACTTACCTGGGTGTTTTTATTTCATTCCAACTGGAAATTCCATCCTTAGTGGCAGGGTAGTCATCATCCTTCCATTTCAAACCTTCCGGTTGTTTCTCTCCACTCCATTTTGACAATCCCCTCAACTCCTCCCACACCCCCAGTCCCAGAAAAGTTTTCTTCATCTCGTGGTGCTGTAACAAGGTGCTTTAACAAATTACCTTAGACTGGGTGACTTAAACAACATAAATTCATTTCTCACAGTTCTTGGGGCTGGGAAGTCCAAGATCAGGGTATAGTCAGAGTCTGGTGAGGGCCCTTTTCCTCTTTTGAAGATGTTCTTCTTGCTGTGTCCTCACATGGCACAGAGCAAAAAGAGAGGAAACAAGCTCCCTCATGTTTCTTCCTGTAAAGACACAAACCTCATCATGAGGGCTTTGCTCTCATTAACTAAAAACCTCGCAAAGGGATCATCTGCAAATGCCATCACATTGGGATGAGAGTTTCCACATATGAATTTGGGGGGTACAGAAACATTCAGTCCATAGCATGTGGGTTAGGTCTTTCTCTTAAATAACAAAAATAACACCCTGACTTTTTTTCTATTTCAAGATTGATTCTTTGGGTAACCTCCAAGCTTTGTTCTTAATATGAAAATCAAGAGTCTTTTCTTAAAAGACTGGGCATAAAAAATCTTTATTATTTTGTAAAAGTCTGGTAAAGGCTGGAGTAATTTCACTACTCTGGCATTATCCATTTTTCTTTTAGGAAGGGTTAATAAGCCTTAAGGATGTATTTTTTTGTGCAGTAGCTAAAGAAGGAACATAAATTCCCAACAAAACCAAAGAACAAAACATATACTCTATCAAGAAGGGGTAGAAAATTATGTGATATTCCAAAACATTCACCATATTGCTATAATGTTTAATTATACTCAAGTGTTTACATTTTATTTTGATCTATGAGATCCTGAAGTGTACATTTTGTATTCAGGAGCATGTTCTGTTTAATTATGCACTCATAACCATGCTTCTTGTCACTGGCATCCAACAGTAAGGCTGCCTGAGCAATTCCTGTGCACCATCAATACTGACTAGAGTTGCAGAAGGCAGGGATGGGGGGGGTGCCAAAAATGCACATTTCAGTGGCTTTTTGTCACCCACAGGATAAAGTCCAGATTCCTTAGTGTGGTATTCACTGTTTTCCTTTCATATAACTCTTCTGTAAAAACTAAATTTGACCTAAAGCCCATATGCAACCTTTCAGATTAGTCTCTTTAAAACCTTCTACTTTAGTTAGGCAAATCTGCTCAGAAACTCTTAAGTGGGATTCACGTTCCTCCCACCATCAAGAATGTTTGCCTTTATCCTCTTGATATATCTTTTAAGGCCCAGGTGAAGTTCCATATCTTGAAATCTTTGCTCATCACTGAAGCTAAAGTCTTTTCTCCCCTATAAAGTCTAATCATTTTTTATTGCCTCCATTATTTCTTATAAGCATAACGTATTCTACTTGGCATTATTATTCATATTCTTGTTATTGTATCTAGTCTTCCATCTAAAGAGAAAGTGTCTTGGGAGGTCAGGGACCATGTGACATGTCTGAATCCACAGTATTAGGTTATTAAGTATGAAATATCCAATTTCCTTAGGTATTAAGTTTGACAGTTGGTACCTCTGGCATTTCTCTTTGACACCTCTGGTTTTGTTTTCTGGGGTTTTTGTTTGTTTGTTTTTCATGTGAAGGTACATCCTCATTCTTTCAAATGCACATTCTGGCCTGTGATTATCTTTCAAATATATATTTTTAGAGCAATTTTTATGAAATCATGGATAAGTAAAAAATTAATGTTATTTCTGAATATGAATTCCCTCATGGAACCAGTGCAGACAGCTTGAAATATCCACAAAGTATTTAGGAAGGATGTGGCTAATGAACACACAGTGTGTCAATGGTTTGGGAAATTCTGTTCTGGTGATTTTAATTTTGAAAGTGAGCCACATGGGCAACCTGAGACCAAGGTGGATAATGATGAGCTGAAAGCTATAGAGGAAGTGAATCCATTTCAACCTATGAGTGAATTAACAGCAAGGTTTTTGACATTACTATTCCAACAATATTGGAATATTTGAAACAATTTGGCAAGATAAAGAAGCTGGACACGTGAATTAAACGAGCATCAGAAGAGAAATCATCTCGAAGTTTGCCTTTCTTTGCTATCACGACATAAAGGCAAATCATTTCTACACCATATTGTTACATGTGATGAAAAGTAATTCTTTTTGACAATCACAAGCATTGAGCACAATTGTTGGATAAAGATGAAGTGCTGAAACACAGTCTAAAACCGAATATACATCAAAAACAGCTAATAGCGTCTGTTTGGTGGTCCAGTGCTGATACTAGCCTCTACAGCTTTATGAAACCTGATCAATCGATTATAGTGGATGTCTATTGGAACCAACTGGATGAAATGATGACAGTGTTTTAATTAAGCATCTGAGAGCAGTCAATAGACACAGGCCAATCTTCTTGCAAGATAACGCTTGACCACATGTCACACAAACAACGCTGCTCAAACTACAGCAACTGGACTTGGAAACTCTCTGCCATCCACCGCATTCCCCAGATCGTGCACCAACTGTCCACCACTTCTTCCAGGCTTTGGACCACTTCTGGCAAGGAAAAATATTCACTTCTCAACAAGCTATAGAAAACGCCTTTTGTGATTTCATTGCCACTTGCTCTCCAGGCTTCTTTGCTGCTGGCATAAGCAAGCTACTGTTAAGATGGCAAAACTGTGTCGATAGTTTAGGTGCATACTTTGATTAACTGTACTGCTTCTTGTTTGAGATATAATAAACAAGTTTATCTTTTCAAATCAAGAGATTTGAATTGAAATCAGACATTTCATATTTAATGACTTATGAGTTGTGTACATGTGTCATAGTAGGTGTCATTAAATGTCCACAGCTCTTTCACGATTCCTGCCTCATTGCCAATATGTGGTGTTGCCTTCAATGTCTCAAAAAAACATTGAGATACTCATTGGGCAACTCATTAGCATTTTAGCCCCCTACATCTACACGTTTGCCTGAAGCTACCCCCGTTCTCTCTTCCCTACAGCTACCTATCAAAGAAACTGATGTTTGGGCTTCACCCAAGACTAATTTAGTGAGAATCTCTTAGGATAAGACCTGGAAATTAGAATTGTAAAAAAGCTTCTGATGATTGATAAACAGCGTTTTCAATCTCTAGAGTAGATTTTAGTCTCTCCCATCCTCAAGATTTCTTGAGGATGTATTTCTTTCTCTGGTATCTTCATCTTACTTCTGTATTGATTCTTTCCTTCAACTTACTAGAATGCTAAATTTTTCCTCAAGCCAAAACAAATAAAACCAGGACTAACACCCTCGATTCTTTCATCTTTTTTGTTACAGTTTTAGTACTTTCTTTTCTTTATAGATTACTTTTGGATTATTCATATAAGCTATAGCAGTACTTGTCTAATCAGAAGATGGAAACCACACAGTGTGTTAAACAGGAAAAGTTTAATAGAAAGAACTCCTACTATGATGAAAGAATGAGATAGAATATTCGAGGAAACTCTATGTGGTATCCTAGGCCTGAGGGGAAGTACCTAAAAAAGGGCAATTTGGAAGGAGTTCAGATCTCTTTGAAGGAGGTATGTATGGCTTAGGTCCATCAGAAAGCAGAGAAGTTTGCTTCTTTAGCTAGAGCTATGCTGGAGTTACTGAGTGAGCAAAACCCACTGTGAGAGACAGAATAAAGGCCTCCTGGGATGTCCACATCCTAATTCCCAGAGCTGTGAATTTTTTTTGCCATACATTGCAAGAGGGACTTGCAGATGTGATTATATTAAGGACATTGAGATGGAATGACTATCCTTATTTATCCAGGTGAGTCCATTATAATAACCTGGGTCCTTACATAAAGAACCTTTCTCACCTGTGGTTAGAGAGAGCTCCGACTACAGAATAGTCAGAGAGATGAAACATTGCTGACTTCGAAGATAATGAAAGGGGCCATGAGCCAAAATGTGAACAGCTTCAAAAAGCTGGAAAAGGCAAGGAAAGAGATTCTACTTAAAGCCTCCAGAAGGAACCAGCCCTATTGCCACCTTGATTTTAGTCCAGTGAGACATGATGGACTTCAATCTGCAGAAATTTTAAACCACGAAGTTTGTGGTTATTTGTTACAGCTGCAGTAGAACACAAATACCTCCACCCCTCAGCAGGGGATTGGCAACTGGTGGCCAAGGGTGCAGTGGGAGTTCTAGAGTTGGTGACGGTAGGAAGCTCTCAGGATGCACAGGTTTCCGAGTAGAGTGGGCTGCAGAAAGGTGCTAACCAGGCTGGGGCTGCAAGGTCTCAGAGGGACCAAATCCGGGGCCTGTGGCTGGGGCAGGCTTCCCTGGATGTTTTCACACCCACAAACCCCACCTCTGGCTCCCGAGAAAAGCGGGCAGGAGAGCCCCCTCCAGCGCCCTCTAGTGCCCTCTACTGAGAAAGTGTAACGTCCTGCTCATGTGAAAGGAGATGTAGTTAAGGGAGTTATGTTGATTATCACAGAGCGTATGTTGAAAGGTGTACTTGGAGCTGAGAGGCAATAAAATAACTGACATATGTTCTATCTCCAAATCATGACTATTTAAAACTACATCCTATGATTTCCTAACTTTATTCCTCATTCTCCTCCCACATCTGAGTCTTTATTCATATTCTCCTTCCAGAGTTCTTTTTCAATTTTTCTGTGCTTTTAACTTTTTCTGCTCTCCACTCACTTTACATTGTCTTCAGATCTACAAATGCGAATTAATTAAATAGCAGTAGATGACAATCCCCAATCTGTATCCTCACCCTGGTGTTCTCAACTCCAGTCCTCTGTTGCCAAGCTCGTCTTGGGTTTGTATTACAGGAACCGCAAGTCACCATGGTCAGAACGGGCCCCATCATGTTCCCTAACTCTCCTTCACGTAGTTCATGTTGATGGGTGATACTAGCTTTCCAAGTTACGAACCAAGAACCTAGGTGTGATCTTTGCTCTTTCTCTCACCTGCCTCACAACCAATTCTTAACAATACCACAGATTGAATACACTTTCTGAATATTTCTCAAGTCTAGTGACTTTCACCCTTGCCTTCGTTGAAGGTGTTTCCTCTTGTCTGGAACATTGCAGTGGGTTCCAGGTGATTTCTAGCTCTGTCAAGAGCTGTTCTTTCTGGCTTCCTACCTACCCATGCTCTAAAACAAAGGGCATAATTTTTAAATTAAATGAGCAACATCACACCTCTACTCACTGTCACTACCTCTTCTCAACACAGTCATTGAGTGCTTGGCAAATTCAAGGTAGGAAAAGATTTCTGTGCCGGTGATGGAGAATTTGTTGAGGGAAAAGCGATTGTCATTAACTGTAGAATGAATTAAATCCAGATAGGAGGAGACTCGGAAAAAACAGAAAGAATTGAATTACAGTTGGTACTTTTGAGAATATGAAACTTTTTCCCAGCCAGATTTGTATGTTTGCATAAAGAAGCAATGTGTGGTGTTAAAAATGTAATCCATATTGGAGTCTTTGAGTGCCAGGTTGAAGACTGTGAAGTGACTCATTAAAAGGTATTGATGGAGCAAGGGGATGTTTAATTCAAAAACCCTTCTTAAATCTATACACTTACCTGCATCTGCATGCGTTCTTCCTTTCCTGATGTTGTAATTGATGCCATGTGTCTCCTATCAAAATGCAAATCCATTTCTGTGTATTCGGATCCCAACTGATCCTGCTTCGTTGGGTGTGTTCTCTGTGTGTTACCTTCTCCCCAATGCTAAACCTTCGACCCTCTCTGTGCTTTAACCTTCCCTCGTCATTTAAAGATGGTTTGATATCTCTGACATCCCACTCCCACTCCCTTGGGCTCTCCTTCTGTGATATCCTCTGAAAGGAGCTGTGCACACGTACAGTCTTCATTTTCTCACAAGCAGTTCCCTTTTCAAACACTTCCATCTGGTTTCTGTCTCCAACACTTCACCAAAACTGTTCTTGCAAATTTAACCAAATATTTTTATGTTATCAAATCCTATGGGTATTTCTCAATATTTTTTTTTGATGTTTCAATCCATTTTCCACATATTTCCTGCTTTCTACTTAGTTTTTGCCTGTTTCTTCACAGGTTTCTTTGCTACTATCTTTTCTAACAGCAGTTGCGTTGGGGCTCATTTCTGGGCAGCTTCTCTCCCCACATTATGCTTCCCCCTTAAATGAGTCATCCATGTCTGTGTCTTCAAAAATCACGTGCTAAGGACCCTTAGGATTTTATCTCCCAGGATTGCAGGCGTGCAGGTATGAGCCCAAGCTATAGACAGTTGGGTCTAAAGAAAAGGACCAGATGGAGAATCATGATGAAAGATGAGTCAGCCTGATTTCATTTCTCATTACTCCAAACCAAAGTTAAATTTTGGAGAAACTAGCTAAATTTTAGCTCAGAGCTTGAAAAATCTTAGAGGAATGAATATTCATTTAAATAAAAAGTTCTTTATCTCTCCCTTTGCATCATACACCCTTTGTAAAATACCTTAATTTATCCTACAAGTGTGCCCAATGCAGTTTTTGAACCAAGGATTGAACATTTTAGAAGGTCTATAAATATTTTGCAACTTTAAATGTGCCTAGGCTGCCTTTATGAGCCATTTTTCTCTCTTCGGGTATATCTTCAGTTCTACCTTCAAGCAAGTCTCACAGTTATCTCATGGTGTAATTGCACATCGGTAATATTGTTTAAGCATCAATTATGAAACTGCTTTTGAAAATACTGTTTGATTTTATTTATGCCATAACTCATACAATTTTCCTGTATGCTGTCACAAATAATGTGCTTATTGGTCAGGTCAGTATAGCTTATACCTATTGTAGTTGGCAAGGTATTTTAGAACAACAGCTGTATTTCAGCAAGACAAATATCAGAGAGCTATTTGAGGCATCAGATTAAAACAAATTTTGACTACAAATTAAATGTTTTAATTATCTTGTTCCAATACTGAGATTATATTTTTATACTGATGAAAGTGACTTGAAGTAGTAGAAAGAGCTCAGTCAAAATAATGGTCATTTCCTTAACTCTATGGTATTTTAATTAGCATTGCAACAGACACATTTTACTTTCATTTTTTGCAAAATTATTTCTTTGTATCTGACTGAGATTACGTCAGTAGGAGAGAGGGTGTGGCAACTATTCTAATGCTCACAACTATTCTTTCTTTGTAACAATTCCTATATGGTTTTGTTGTGATTTTTTGGTACTAATACTGGTTAAATCCAAATAGCTACATGGCTTTTTTCCCCCTGATACTTGGCATTATCATATTCTCACATAGCTTCTTGATTCTTTCAAATGATGCAAATTCATTAGCTTCTTTTCATGCCTCATTTCTTGCTATTTCACACAATTTTTTATATAGTATTTGATCTGAGAACATCTGCAGTATTTGGAAGGATTTTTCCAATATTTAACATATTAGTGCTTGCTGTAGGATCAGCTGTTCACTCACAGATTCAGTCATACTTCTTGGTACTAGTGCACAAGCATCAGTTTTGTCTATGCATTGGAAGTCTTGACTGGAATTGATAATGAGTTGACTATATCAGTGTCACATCTAAACATTTTGTATTTAAACCTCTAATTTTATGCCAATTACTTTTCAACTATTTTTAAAATTAAAACTACAAAGTAATATTTCCCAAGTAGTCATATCGTGTGATCAACAGTAGCATCATTCACTGATTACCTACTTTCTACAGGCCCTTAGGATTCATAATCTCATTTAGTCCTTATACTAAATGTATTGATATATGTTAAACATGATGAAATTGTGACTCAAAGAGGCTAAACAACTTGTCCAAAGTCAGTAACAAACCTTAAGTGGCAAAATAGTCTCAAAATCACGACTGCGTCCAAAAGCCACAATCTTCCCATTGCTTCTACTATTTCTTTACCTACATTTTGAAGCTTCCTATTGTCATTTATAGCTGACATGTGTTGTTTGCAGTAACTTCAGGGCAATGATGAGAGAAGTTTTCATACCTTAGCTTATTTGACTCTTTGTGTGTGTTCTAGACATTATTCTCCCAATTTTATGTAATTTTGCCTTCTTCTGTCAAAGAGATTTTGTGTCTCCTTTTAACTAAATATATGACTACTTGCTATTCTAGCTAATTGTAAGAGATAAAAATATCCCAAATATAAAATATGTTTTGATTCACATAAAAGATTTACCTATTTTGTACACAGAAAAGTCATTCTTCTATCACATTTTTTCCTCCAAAATTAATTGTTTCAGAGTTTGTATGTTTGTCAGACACTGTTTGTCAGACACTGAGGAAAGAAATCACAGATTATACAAACAAATGGAAAAACATATCATGTGCATTGATCAGTAGAATCAACATTGTTAAAATGTACATACTACTCAAAGTGATTTACAGATTCAATGTAATCTCCATCAAAATACCAATGTGATATTTCACAGATCTAGAAAAAATAATTCTGTGCTTCATTTGGAACCAGAAAAGAGTCCTAAAAGCCAAAGCAATTGTAAGCAAAAGGAGCAAATCTGGAGGTATCACATTACCCGACTCCAAACTATACTACAAGGCTATAGTAACTAAAACAGCAAAATATTGGCACAAAAAATAGAGACATAGACCAATGGAACAGAGCAGAAAACCCAGACATAAAACCACTCATATACAGCCAACTGACCTTTGACAAAACAGACAACAATACCCACTGGGGAAAAAAATCCCTATTCATTAAATGGTGCTGTGACAACATGCAGAAGAATAAAACAGGATCCATATATGTCACCACTCACAAAAATTAATT